>WNGS01095703.1:0-15932 GCA_020271785.1 Procambarus virginalis
GGAGATGGAGAGGACGATAAGTGTTGGAGTAGATATCACAGACGGAAATGGGGGTGGGGGAGAGTAAGTGGGGAGTTATGTCTCGTTGTTGCCAGAGAAAAGCAAATACCTTTTCATTATTTGGGAAGTTGACTCCTTTCCCTTTACCCATTTAATCACCAATACAGATTTCTGAGCCTACTGGGTTTTATTATCATATCTAAATTTAAACTAGGTATGGAGTCAATTTATAAACAACCACCACATCCCATATAGTTAAGATAAATTAGGTTATATAAAATGAAATTAAATGAACATTTTATATTTTCATAAGATTAAAAAAATGTATAAATTCGGTAAAAACTTGTTTGGAAATTTTATTTTGGAATTATAATATAATTTTTTGAGAAATTTGAATCAATAAAAAATAATTAAAAATCTTAAAGTTTTTTAATAAAATAGAGTGGTTAGCAACTGCTCAAGATGAAATCCAAAAACAATATATTTACTAAGTATTGGAAAAGAGTGGCAAAAGTTTGTTACTTCTCATCACAAGTTTCTAAATAACGATTTTATAAAGATAATTTGATATTAAAGATTTTAGAACATGACCCAATATTTCAGATGATTTTCTTCATAAATTCAATAAAATAAAAACATATCGCCTACGTTGCAAATTAATGTTGTTATAATATAATATCATAATGATCTTTTAAGTTGAAATGACGTCATAACATTCTGACAGTATATATATCTGTGAATGTAACTTTTAGCCTGTTCATTTGAGAGGCTGGGGCCAAGATGCCCTTGTTACCTCCAGTTAACAGTGAAATGGGGAAAGTATTACACTTTTATATGTTGGAATTTTTGTATGTATGCTTGTATGGACATTTTGGACAACGTGGAAAGAGAATGCTTGTGGAGCCATACCTCCTGAAGGGAACATTACTTTGTAAATATAAAAGTTGTTGTAGGGCATTCAAAATTTATTATCCTGATACATGTGAAAGATGCTGCAACTGGGCCAAGTTTCAGCATCTCAGCCTAAATAGAGAGGGAGAAAAAAAAAAAAAATTAGAAATTTTTTCAACAATATTCAATAATTTCACACCCACAATTGTGAACCAAAATCATTTTTATGACACTTAGCTATGACCTTACTATATAATAAAGAATTTGATAAAGGATTTTTATCCCAGATGTATTTAGTGCAATAATACAGATTTTTAAATTTCCCAAAAAAGTATGCAACAAAATGATGTATCCAATATTTATAAAATCAATAAATCTACATAGATAAGAAACGCTATATAATTTTTTAGAGGAATAAACTCTACATATACTGTGCAAGTTTCATGTAAATTGAATAATAAATAAAGGCTGTGAAGTGAGATATAGTTGTAAAATACTTACCTCTACAAACGAAGGTCAAAGTTCACCTACCTTTGGGTGAGGTTGATGCCGACCAATATCATTCAAAATTTGCAGCCTTGTAGATAGGCATGGGTTCAATATGTTGTGCAAGTTCCATGAAGATCGCCTGATTAATAAAAGAAAAAAAAATTATTAAAAAAAAAAAAAAAAATTATAAAAATTAAAATCAATATTTGCCACCAGTTATATATGTACAAATATTTATGAAGTAATACCACAATATAACACTAAAAGATACTAACCTAATATAATTGGTCAGAAATATGGGTCCTGAAGGTGGCACTGCAGTGGCACTATAGTAGGGCCCTGCCCCATACCCGGGTCAGCTCCCTCAGGGGCCTTGCTTGGTTTGGTGGTGCGTCTCGTTGTTTTCTTCATCTCCTTGTCCTTCTTACTAAAGTACCAGTCCGTATGTCCAGCATGAGAGTAGCTGGTGCAAGAAGTGAGGCGGCAGAAGGTGGGATTGTGGGTGAGGGGCGCGCGAGCTGCGAGAAGCTCCCTCACACTGCTGGCGGAGACGCCACCACACTCCTCAACAGTGCGTGATCTACGCATTGCGGCCACTAGTACCTTTACGGAGAGCTCGCGGCATCTAGCCTTCAGCGCTTTCTCTTGTTCGTTGGTATGTCATATTGCAGTACAAATAGCCAAATACTATTTTGGGAGCGCTGTTCTGGAGAGCGCGTCAACGATACACCACTCCCCAGGGACACACAGAGTGACTGAGCTCCTATCCACACATCCCCCCTCACACGAGACAGTTGCAATAAGTGGTTTATATTAGTTTCATGCATATAACGCTATTTTCCACGCTATTACGAAATATTAGACTTCACAACGTAAGACACAATACCGCACGGCGCACCCAGGCCGCGAGGACCGGATTGGGGAAACTTGCAGCAGGAAATATACTCTAATTACGTTATTTTCAGATAACATAAAACGTTTGCAGCACGTGTGTTGCCAAACGGTGTTAGTATTTTTCGTAATTTTCGTAAATATTCATTTTTCTACTTCGGATTGTTTGAAAAAATGCTCTCTGAAGGACATTCTCTGACTGCCATACTGAAATGTATGATACCAATGATAACTATAATCTGGATTGGCTATGGAGCCATAGTTGAAGAGCATCTGACTGCCATACTGAAACGTAGAAAAATGGATAGAATTGAATTATCTATTCCCATAGATGTAAAGGTTGAAGCTTATCATCTTTCCTCACAAAATGTAAGTATTGGTTATCATTCTATATATATTATATTATATCATATAAACAGATTAACTTAAACATTATGAAATGGACTAATTTATCATTTCATAAGATTTTTTTTGGAAAAAATGTGAAGTCAGGAAAATTTTGCTTGATAGGCTAATCGGACCTTGCATAGTAGGATAAATAAGACGTTCTGGTTACTCTATATACAGTTATATGCTGTTTTTTTATCTATTTATATTATGCTTATGTAATTTAATAATTTTATAAAAACATTGAATTTTTTTACAGGCTGAAGGAAGGGTGAATGTTATTCTACATTTACCATCTACTCTCCCTGACGTTTTTACACAATTATCATATAACATCTATCATACTGATGATAGATACTTCAGCTTCAATGAGTGTTTATTGGTCAGCATTAATGAACCAATGGAATAAGTATATGGCTCCTATTTTAGAGAAGTGTGGAAATGAAACTGTTAGGTATACCTTTAGTGATGTTATTGAGAAAAAGGGATGTAGCCCACAGATTCAAAAAGTGATTTTAGAAATAGTTCTACTGATTTAATCGGAGCATTAAAGAAAATTCAAGAGGAAATTGAAAGTTGTCAATCAAAGATATTAAAGTGTTTTTTATCACTGATGGCTTCCATAGTGTATCAAGAGATAAGCCTGAAACTCAACTTGAAAAAATGAAATGTCCTGTTGGAAAAAAGTGTGAATTTTTTTTGTTAGGAATTGGAAAAGAATATCCAGTTAAACAGAGTTTAATTTTACAAGCACAACTTAATACTGGAAATACAATACCAAATTTATTTCAAGTACTTGAAATGGATAATATGGAAGATGTAATGAAGAATATAAGTAGTCATTGCAGTTCAGTAAAAATACGTTTGTCTGTAGAAGGCTCTTTATTGCCTGGTGGAACATTAGAAAATGAATTTTATCTTGATGAGTATGTTTGTCTTAAACAATATAATGGTGAAAAAATATACATGTTTAATAGCAAAACTGAATATATCCTTCATTTACAATTTCAAGATTTAAATGTACAAATAATGGATCAAATGATTACACAATGGAATCGGAGAATGATTCAAATTTATAACAAAGACAAACAGAAGCATAATTATTTGAGAAAGATTATTAATCTAGAAAAAAACATTTGTGATGAACTATTTCTAAAGATTATGAATATAAAAGATGTAAGAGGTAATTTTACTGGGCGTTTTAAGGGAGTTTACACCAATATTGAAAATAATCTCAAGGAAAAAATCAATGGAATAAAGAAACTTATTGAGGAAGGACAATATCTTAAAGAAATGGAATTAGCTGGTGTAGTTTTGAACTCAATAACAGTATCCAATCACTACTATTCAAAGAAGGCTTACCAACTAAAAGGATACACTGATAATGACTTCAAAAAGGATATAGATGATTTTGTAGAAATATTTGAAAAAGTAAAACACCATATTCTGGCATTACAAGTTTTACCTGAAAATTGTTGTAGGATTTCTCTCACCTCAACAGTCAGTGATTTACAAGAACCAAAATTTCTAACATTGTTAAATTCAGTAAATAATTCCAGTTAGTGACTGTTTGGAACATAACGGGCATTCCTGTACTTTTTCGTAACTTAAACTGTACAGTCTTAAATATTTGGTCATATAATATTATTCAAATTGTGGAAGCCCCCTTTGATTTAATTGGAGTGACAGCCCTTGTTGATTTTGTTAACATATATGGGGAAGTTGGTCATAAATACAATGAAATTGAAATTATTAATGGTAAACAAGAAACTCGCTTTAATGCTATTATACCAATTTTTACACCTGAGGAGGCTAATGTTATGGGATCACTGATGGAAACTAACCTTTTTGCTAAAATGATGACTTTTGCAGTTTTGAAGAATCCAATTATTAAGGATCACAATGCTCATATAGGATCATTAGCTGTCTTGTTGATAAATCTCTTTGAGAAGTATCCAATTAAAAGCCGACCCCAGTATGTTTGTAGAATAATTAATAGTATTAAAGCTACTGTGGTTAATGGATATATGAAACGATGGAAACTGAAAAAATATTGGGAGATTTTGAAAAGTGAAAATAATATAAATCAAGCATTAATGACAGAGAGTATTTTAAAATTTGATGGATATCTCTTAAGTGTGAAACGCTAATTAAACCCATGTTCATAATGTATATGATGATGAGAGATAATAACCCACAGTCCCTCAATATATGAAGACTTTAAAGAGAATCATGAAAATGATCATTTTAGAATATGTGGGCAGATGTGTTTGTAAAGGCAAATTTGAATATCCCTACTCACATTTTTTTATCTCCTCTGATAATATGAGAAAGAAAAGCAGAAATTTTTGGAACATAATGTTGAAGAATCTGAATATAATATAGAAATTATTATACATTACATGAAGTTCGAAAAGCTTTAAAAAATTTAGATGTGACTAAACTTTGCCCAAGCAATATTTTTCCTTTAAAGGAAATAAAAGTAAATGGTGAGAAACTTGCAGCCCTTTATTCATGGTCTCATGCAGGAGATTTGTCTTTAAAAACTTTGAGGATATTTGTCATAGAGATGATGAAGGATTTTGAAGAGTATGAAATCGGATTAGTATTGAATGAGTTGTTTAATGACATTTTCTTTTAAAATGTTTGTATCATGCTTTGAAGTTTCCAAGTTCTCGTGAAAGACTAAAAAAAATTGAGGACTATGATAAATGTCGCTCTAATATCAGAAATGAGATGATTAGAGAAGTCATAAAGAAATGGAATCTCAGAGATATTTATAAAAAGAAAGTGGAAAAAAATTGGGTGATATCATACATGAAAGTTCACCAAGAATATTGAATCCAATGACACCTAAGGAAATAATGGATAAAGTCCATCAGATGGGATTGTTTAATTTTGAGAAAACATCATTCCATGATATATATATATTCAGATATGATGTTAAAATCTTAACAAATGCTTGTCAGATATCCACTTGCCCCTATTATCTTATTCCCAGTAAGAATTGTGGTCAACATTTATTTATAGAACGATCCCAAATGGGTGAGGCCTTTCCTCATACTCTTCACAAAACAGCTCATAAGACTAAATATAGTTATAAAAACGGTCTTGAGGCATTTCAGAATGGAACATATACAAAAAAAGGGAAATAAATTATTAGATTCAACATATAATGAATACAAAAAACATTTGGTACAATTACAAAATATATATATTAACATGATTGATAATAAATTAAACTGATGATTTAGGTTTTTTTTAGAATCAAATTAAAGTAATTAGTTCCTACTGCCGGTGGGAGATTAGTTGTAAGACGTGATACAGAGGAACTCATATCATCTCGAAGTAAATCTGAATGTTCAGTTGCCATAATTTGACGTTTAACGTCCTCAAAGGATGTGGCTGATATAATATTCGCTGGAAATTTATTTCCTCTGCGATTTATGGAATTGATAGAGGCATTAGATAATACTGTTAATTGGCGAAGTAATGCAGAATAATTTGTATTAGTGTTTTCAAAGCGTCTAAATATATGATGTAAATTTATTAAACTACATAGTTGACCCAGATGTTTATTAACCCCTCTAATATCTGTAGAATATATTAGAGAGATATTGGGATTGGCAATCTGTAGATGAACAGCGTCAATTAACCACCCGGGACAATTGTTGAAGATCGGATGATTATGACAGGTTCCGTATCTTTTGATTTTATCTGTCATTAGGTATTCACACCATACTCGTGCCATTCGCAAGTCAATGAGGTTGTTTATGCCTATCAGTGATTTATTTTCATAAAGAGCAATATCACGTTTGAAAATGGGATCGATAATATTTGGGATAAGAGGACATTCAAGCAATATATGTTGTACAAAGTATAAACTATAATCACTAATATTTTTACAATCATCTATTAATCCTGAATATACCAAATTGGATGATGTTTGATTAATAGGATAGGATAAATATGGCATTATAGTAGTAGTATCAGTTGTATTTGTAGCTGTACTAGTAGTAGTAGTAGTAGTAGAAGTATTAGCAGAGGTAGTGGTAGTAGTAGTAGTAGTAGTAGTAGTAGTAGTAGTAGTAGTAGTAGTAGTAGTAGTAATTTGTACATATCATGTGTTGAATCTAATTGATTCTGAATTGAAGTATGTTGGATTATTTTCCAGAGAAAAGCTGTAATATCAGTTCCTGGTTCAAAAAGTTTATAAAGTTCTTTTTTTTTTTACAAATTCCATATCTATATAGTTGCAAGTGTGATAAAAGCATGAATGAATGTACATATATATACTATAACTAGAGAAATAAAAAAAATGAATGAACTTGATGAAATACCTTATGAATTAGTTGATGATGAAGGCCAACCTTTAATTAATAATTTAATTGACTTTGATATTAAAAAGTTACACTTGGTTCCTAAAATACATTTCAAATCCAATATTAAGAAAAACAAAAATTTATTCAATCTTTTACTCAAAAGGAATCTGCTTTTGTAGCGGCCCTAACATTAGCATTTATTCAATATGGCAAGAAAAATGGATTTATTATTAACAGTATCAAATGTTGTACATGAGTCTCTCTTAGAACCTAATTGGGGAATGTCAAATACATTTCCTCTTGAAATATATTGGCATCGAAATGGTGATTATTCATCACCCAAAACTTTTACTTCAAACAAAAATCATTATATCCTGAACCGTTTTCATTATATTGAAAAAGAAAGAAAAAAATCTAAAATAAATGTATTTCAGTATACCATATTTCTTATTATTATAATATTAATAACATTATTTTGTTTTTATTAATTGTACATATATTTGTTTGATACCTTAGGAGAAAAAGATGTACAAAGGATTTAATAGTAGTTCCCATGTCGATGTTGATTTATAAGAGTTGTTGGTAAAAATGTTTGTGGGGGTTTTCTTTTTTTTGCCGTCACGACTGCAATGCGTACGTCGCCAATGTACATGTGGCAGACGCTTCACGAAGCTGTCGGAATTAGAATAGAAAATACGAGAGCAACCGTACAGGGCCTGGGAGCAAGGTCGAGTTAGAGTCCTTGTGGGTCTCTTCTCAGACTAGCCTCACCTGGTCCTGCTCCACGTTGGTCGTTGGAATCTCCTCAATGATGTAACACTTTAAGGGACTCCTAGGGTCCTCATCAAATTTATAGTTTAGTGACTTACAGGCAACTCGGTGTTGAAGACACTTAGAGCTGAAGGCTGGAGTAATATTGGCAGTATTCAGAAGTGGTTCAACGGAAACACCACATAAAGCTTAACAGTAGTTTATTTACTAACTTAACCACTAATACACAGGGTGCTTGATTTACTTTTGATTGGCGTCAGCAAAGCTATGGTTGCATTAGCGAGACTCTTGACGTCTGGCTAATCGACTCGTATCCACTCGTGGAGAAACACCTAACTTAACACAGTTGACAGCCAATCACTAACACGGCAACCTAACTGCCGGTATGCAAAGGGATCACAAGAGTTCCAACCGGATACTCGGTAATGATGATATGCAATAACACAATAATAATCACACAATACTAAATGTGTGGTGTATGTGAAGCTCACATCCACAGACGAGTGAAATGCTGTGATACCACACAGATAAACACGCATACACCGTCGATTCACCTATAACCTGCGACAGGTATAAGAAGGTGAGAACTGTGGTTGATCCCTCAGATCAACACAGACACAATAAAACAATGACAAGATCTTGTACTTACAGATAAGGTACCTTTCCTTACGCACTCACTCAGACTCGTTTATACAAGCACTCGTAGGTGGCCTGATAGCTGGTTTCGCTCGTAGACACGGAGGGTACTCGCAGTATCTTGAGATGATTTCGTGAGTAGGGGCGTGCTGTATGCTTAACAGACAGACACACGCGCACACACTGGCACTGGCGGTGCTAAGGTGGTGACGTCACGTCAGAGTGAGGGCGGCGGCTGGCGTCGGCTGGCGTCGGCTGGCGTCGGCTGGCGGCGGCTGGCGGCAGTACCATGCACTACACTGTACACTGTGGTACAGGTACACTGTGGTAAAGTCACACACAGATTACTTAGGCGGCGGCACTGCCTTAGTTCACTCTGAATCACTCACAACGATCTTTGTCACCAGGGGTTACCTGATACCAGTCTGTTTCGCTCTGGAGATTTGTCACTTTAGGCTTCTAAACAATATATTCCCACTCGTGATTCTGGCGAGTGTGTGGTATATCGCAAAGACGCTGAGTTAACTTGACGGTGAGGGATAGACGGTGATCAGTCTATTGGCCGGTAGAACAGAACACGTCCTCTGGGTATGGTCGCTCTCACGTGAATGAGTTTGCAAGGGTGCCGGGCATCTCGTGGCACACAACACAAAAGAAGTTACAATTTGACCAATAGCATTGCAGCAAATGAGCGGGAACCAATCATATTAGCTCGTTCGATGAGCAGTAGCAGGAGTGACGTCATGAACACGTCATAGCTGTTATTCTCCATGCGCCGGTTGAGGTTGACCCCAGAGGTCAGACGCTGCTGGCGCCTTCCCCTCTCACACTCTCCTCCAGGCCATGTACTCACTGACCCTTTGGTAGCAAGTATACTTAGCTCCCTGTATCTACTTCCTGCCTAGACATACGGCGGCCTACGTATCATAAAAGTGTTCCTGGTTAAGTGGGCATTCTGGAGATACCCAACATGCCAGGAAACTATCCAGGATTAAGGGAAATAGGCTTTGTGCACGAAGATCTGTGCACTGCAATGCCATTCAAGTCACCTGTGGGAGCATCTTGGGAGACATACTCCCACAATGTTAATATTTAAACTAACTCATAAATAATAATGATATATATTTATTTGATAGATATATAAAGGAGTTGTGTGGGAAAGGAGATTAACACAAGTTCCTATCTACCCCTAAGTCTCCTTAGTGTTTCCAAATAAGTAATTTAAAATGGTAATTTATGAAAATACAACTTTGGTGTTAATGGAACAGAATACATTCTCAGTAGTTATTAGTGAAAATGTAATTAATGAGACTAACTATAATAATGATGAATTTTATATAATCTTACATTTTTTATTATCTTTTTATGTTTTGTTAGTGTTAATATATTTTGTATATTTGATGTCATATGATTGGTGTATTCAAAGATATAATGAATATTTACAGAATCATTCTAACAAGAGAATGGAGTATGCATATCAACAAACTAATATTATATAACTGTGATATAATGATAATGTTGTAATAAAATCTACTCATTATTAAAGACTGACAATGTTGGGAAACTTTTGGGGAATACTATATTCCACAAGACCAGTTGTACAGTGCTTTTCACTGAATCACCATACATAGCGGTATACCTGTCCAACTAAGTATGCAAGGTCCAATTTGTATAATAAGCAATATATATATATATAAATTTATTTACTATATTATAATATAACTTATTTATTTTGGAACTGTTCAGAGGTTATACTTTTACTCTTTCGGCCCGCCTCTCAGTTATTTTTAAGAACCCAAAATCTCCATCTCTTCATTGACATCATTTAAACAGGGGAAAAGGATGAAATTGTAACGTTTATCAATTAAGATGAAGGTTTATTACCCCTTATAAATAACAACAATCCTGGAAGAAAGCAGTGGAAGATTATACATTATGGTATTATTGAAATTTTTATCACTCCAGGGTAGAAATGGATTGTGATGTCATCATTTCAAAACCAAAAAAAAAAACACAAAACATCAACCAGTAACAAGAAACAATGAACCCAGCAAACACAGAACGTTTGTGAACGTTTTTAAATGGTGCCACAAAGGTAATACTCTAACATTTGACATAAATACGTATATCTGACGTTCTTAAAACCACTAGATATAACTAAAAACATGTATTCTTGAGACACGGTTTTTTAAGATTTATGTAAAAATTTAAAAATAATAGTGAATGCTATGGAATTATAATGTTTTCTTGCTTTATATATAAAAATAAAAAAATTTCAGTCAACATTTCGTTTTTTTTGTTTACTTTATGTAAACCTATCCAATTTACGTTCTTATAACATAAATATAACATTTATATGTCGTCAATATAACGTTATTTACACGACATCGTTACGTTATTATAATGTTATAATAACGTATAATTCCTGTATAAAAACAAATATATATTGAGCTTATATTTTAAACCTTGTAAAATTGTCGTAAAACTTGGAATAAGACAGTAAGCATGATTTATTTATGAAAATCTTGAAACAAATTAACAAAATCATAAACCACATGTCACCCCTATATATAATTCTTTAGTTGTCTTTCCAGAGAATGTAATTTAAGCTTTGACAATCTTTCTTCAAATGACAGGTTTCTAATTTGGGGTATTAACTTTGTTATTCTTTACTGGAAGCATTCTAGTAAATTTTGAACCTTAAATTTTGAAATTAAAATAAATTGAACCCCATGCACAGATACCATAATTAAGATAGGGATAGATTAGTGCATGATATAGAGAGATGAGACCAGAGTTAGGTACATAATATCTGATTTTGGAGAGTATCCCAACTGTTTTAGCGATTTTCTTAGTTATGTGTTGTATGTGGGTACTGAAGTTTAGTCTCTTGTCTAGGAATAGGCCAAAAAACTTTCCATCTTTTTTATTGCTAATGTTTACATTATCTATCTGAAGCTGAATTGCATTTGTAGATGTGCTTCCAAATAAGATGTATAGTAGGTCTTTGCTATGTTAATTGTTAGCTTGTTGGTTGACATCCATATGTGGACTTTTTTTAGTTCATTATTAACAGCATTATTTAATGTATGTGGGTTGGGGTTAGAGTAGATGAGGGTAGTATCATCAGCAAACAAAATAGGTTTCAGAATGTTAGAGACATTAGGCAGATCATTGATGTATATAAGAAATAGGAGAGGTCCCAAGATGTTGCCCTGTGGCACTCCAACGGTTATTGGTAGAATGGGAGAGGTTATATTATTGATGGCTACACATTGGTGTCTATCACTAAGATAGGATTGGATATAGTCCAGTGCATGGCCTCGGATTCCATAATGATGGAGTTTAAGTAAGAGGTAATTGTGATTAACAGTATCAAAGGCCTTTCTCAGGTCAATGAAGAGTCCAATCGGAAACTCATTTTTGTCAAGGGCAGAGTAAATTATATCAAGGAGACTAATAATTGCATCGTTGGTACTCTTTTAGGAGCGGAAGCCAAACTGACAGGGGCTAAGAATGTCGAATTTTACGAGATAGGAGTAGAGCTGTTTGTAGATAATTTTTTCAAATATTTTTGATAGTATGGGTAGGTTTGATATTGGTCTATAATTGTTTATGTTTGCCGGATTACCTCCTTTATGAACTGGCGTTACTCTTGCTTTTTTAAGGATATCAGAGAAGGAATGACACTCAAGGGATTTGTTGAACAGCAGAGCTATAGGTGGCGCAATGGCATGGGAGGCGCTCTTGTATACAATGGACTGAGCTTTGCATACAATGGAGCTTTGGTTTTTAGTGAGTGTATGATGGACACAACATCTGTCGGGCTGACTGGTGAAAGGAGAAGAGAGTTTGGATAGCTGCCTGAGAGATATATGTGTTGTGTCTGAGTCTGTGGGATTTTACTGGCAAGGTTAGCACCAACCGATGAAAAGAAGCTATTAAATTCATTTGCCATTTCTAAGTCAGTTGACGGTGTAAAGCCATCCTTAGAGAGTGTTATCTGGTTGTGGGAGTGTTGTTTAGTTCCTAGGATATTAGAGATGGTATTCCATGTGATTTTCATGTTGCCTTTTGCTTCTAACTCTATCGTCATTACCTATCCTCTAAACCTTACATTTGTCAGAATTAAACGGCCTCCGCCAATCATTTGACCATATATCAGTACCCAATTTAGATCGTTTGATCGATCAATTTAGACCTCCTTGTATCATATATCATCATACATGATGATATAATGATACACACTATTGGGTATGCTGATGATATAATTATACACACTACTTGTTATGCTAACATGCAGAACACTCTTAACTCTGTATTAGTCTCATGTCAGGACTTAGGTTTAGTCATATCTCAGCAGAGGAAACAAAGATACTATAAACGGGTGTCCACCCAGGCAGGGAGGAGCTGTTCACAAGATGCAACTGTATGATATGGCTCCCAGCTTGACTATGCTAACAGATTCAAATACCTTGGCCTTGTATTGTCCTGTTGTATTTCTGACTCTGTCGTCAGTATAAAGAGAGGCTCCATAAGCCCTCTCTTGGAGATGATGTAGGTTATCACTCAGGCTATGGTGCCAATGTCACAATTGTCAAAATGATGTACCTTGCATACATCAAATCTTTAGTGGATTATGCTGCACCTCTGCTTGCCTTGATGACTGAAAGAAAGCTTAAAGGGCTTGAAAACTTGCAGAACGAAGCCTTGAAGATAATCCTTGGATGCCTCTAGTACCACAAAGATACTTAACATGAGGAAGGAACTTAATATTAACTTAATAATAGAATATGAGTGTACTGCATTACTCCTTGTATGTACTGCATTACTCCTTGTATTGTATGCATTACTCCTTGTAATGATCCTCATATTGTGCTTCAGTAATCTAATGTATAACCCTGAGATGTTTTCCTAATTGTATTTAGGATTCCTTGTTCATTATTGTATTGTGTATTGTTATTATTGTGTATTGTTCTGATCTGCTTTTGTGTCGAAAATTCTTGCATCGTACCTGTAATTTTTTTTGACAATTTTACTGTAATTATCCTGCTTAAAATCATCTGTACTTGTAAAGTAAAGCTGTAATGTACCTGTTAAACACTTTTTATCAATTTTACTCCTAATTATTTCTCTAAAACTTTGTTTGTTTAAGGATTTGCTCAAAGATTTTTTTAAGGACTTGCCCGAAATGCTATATATATCTAGTGGCTTTACAAGATTGTAATTCCAACTTAAACTCTATGTTGTCTCTTAACCCCCAATGTACGTTCTTGTATATATGTAAATAAATAAAATAAATAAATAAATAAATAACTAGGGATCGAGGCATTAATGCGCAGTACGTGCTTCCCTCACCTGTGACGTCACAGCGCCATCTGACGACACCATAAACACAGGCGGCCATTTTATGTTCCATCAAGATTAAAATTTTGTTTTTTTAAATTTTGCCCCGAGTGTCGAGTTTATTGGGCAGCGCCCAATGTGTTCGCAATAGAATGTTCTACAAGAACATATGTATAAAATGTCACACAAGGATGCGTTAGACTGGCCGCAAATAAACAACTATACATAGATCACTAGCCGTGAGCTCCAAACAGCGACGAAATGTTTCTATTCTTTTCAGGGTTGTAAACTCCACACTTATTCTACAGCGTTAAATTTGGTATCACTGAAATCGCAATAAAATTCCCTACACGTACATATGCATATAAATGTAGAATCATGATCGCGCCCATCCTCAAGAGTGTGGGAAGTGGGTGACGTGTTACCCGTTACCGCACATCAACGAAATTAGTATTGAAAAGTTTCTTCTTTTCACTGTCCTGACCTTAATTTTCAAAGTACATATTTCATTTTTGTGCCAATGTGTTCGCAATAAAATGTTCTACAAGGACATATGTATAAAATGTCACACAAGGATGCGTTAGACCGGTAACAAACAAAAAAACCTACGTCGATTAATTACACTCGTCGTGTCAATAATACAATAGTCTTACCACGAAAATCCAATACAATGACGTTTTCTCTATGGTATGTGACTATTAGAGAAAACAAAATTGTATGGCAAACATGTTCATAGTATCTCCAAGTCATTGCAAATAGACATGTTATCTTGAGTGAGCTTGCAAGAATGAATATTGGTTGTCGGCTTCTTTGTTGGATCAGGGGTTACTTATCCAACAGGAAGTCATCTGTATTTTTCCAGGGGCATAGGAGTGTAACAAGAGACTTTGAACTAGGTACCCCGCAGGGTGGTGTCCTCAGTCCTACCTTATTTAATATCTTAATAAACACGCTGTTAAACTCTATACCGAGCAAACCCAACGTCCACATCATTAGCTATGCTGATGATATAATGATACACACCACTGGGTATGCTATCACGCAGAACACTCTTAACTCTGTATTAGACTCATGTCAGGATCTAGGTTTAATTATCTCAGCAGAGAAAACAAAGATATTAAATCGGCGCCCACCCAGGCAGGGAGGAGCTGTTCGCAAGATGCAACTGTCTGATGGCTCCCAGCTTGACTATGTAAACAGATTCAAATACCTTGGCCTTGAGGTGCCACTGTATGGCCTGTTGTATTCAGACTCTGTCGTCAGTATAAAGAGAGGCTCCGAGCTCTCAAGGCTGTTGCAGGTTATCACTCAGGCTATGGTGCCAATGTCAGAATTGTCAAAATGATATACCTTGCATACATCAGATCTTTAGTGGATTATGCTGCACCTCTGCTTGTTTTGATGCCTGAAAGAAAGCTTGGAGGGCTTGAAAAACTGCAGAACGAAGCCTTGAGGATAATCCTTGGGTGCCCTCGTACCACAAAGATACTTAATATGAGAAAGGAACTTAATATTCTGAGCGTTGTTGATCGTGTTACTGAAATTAACTGTCAAATTGGTATAAAAATGCTTAGGCTAACTCATCCTAATCCTTGCACAGAAGCCCTTCAGAATTACTTTATTGAAGATCAGCATTGTTCCAAATGGATAACAAAAACTGGAACTCAACTCAGAATGTATCAGATTCATGATTTGTACCAAGAGAAACAACAACGGCACTTTCCTGCACCGTGGGAGGTTACACCCTTTCCAGTTTTAATCCCTCCCTTTCCACCCAAGAAGCAAATTAGAGATCAGCCCAAGCTTCGTCTTGAGGCAAAGCTCAACGCCTTAAGCCATATTGATGCTGTGTCCACAGAGCATTCTCTCTCTCAAATCATATACACTGATGGTTCCTACACCGCACCACGGGTGCAGCTGGAAGTGCAGTTGTTCTGACAATGGGCGATGGCTTGTACTTTGAGTGGGGAGTCCGTATAAACAACTGGGCCTCTACCCTTCAGACTGAACTATTTGCCTTGCTCCTTGCACTGAAATGTGTACAAGTCTCCAAACTTGATACATTAATTGTAAGTGACTCCTTAGCATCCTTAAATGCCTCTACTCTTTAAGACATAACTGTAACATGCTCGTGTCCGAAGCTAGACACAAATACAACAATAGTATTAAGGATGGTAACAGAGTCCATTCATGTGGTTC
>WNGS01095711.1:0-11994 GCA_020271785.1 Procambarus virginalis
TGCCCGTGGGAGTTTGTTTTGGTTCCGCGCGGTGTGCACACGTGTTCTGCATCCATTTCTCTCGGGGGGGCTTCGCCTCTCGCTCTTTTCTTCATCCAATCCGTGCCCCGTTGCTTGGGGTTGTCTGGGGTGCCGCTGTACTCACCTAGTTGTGTTTGCGGGGGTTGAGCTCTGGCTCTTTGGTCCCGCCTCTCCACCGTCAATCAACAGGTGTACGGATTACTGAGCCTATTGGGCTCTATCATATCTACACTTGAACTGGTATGGAGTCAGCCTCCACCACATCACTTCCTAATGCATTCCATTTGTCAACCACTCTGACACTAAAACAGTTCTTTCTACTATCTCTGTGGCTCATTTGGGCACTCAGTTTCACCTGTATCCCCTTGTGCGTGTGCCCCTGTGTTACATAGCCTGTCTTTATCTACCCTATCAATTCCCTTCAGAATCTTAAATGTGGTGATCATATCCCCATACGTGCCCCCCTTCCCCGCTGTGGGGAAGTCACGAGGTTTTTCCCTGCGTTCTAGGGTGGGAGCCTCCTTCGCCGCTCCCCTCCTCTCCAGCATGGGCGCCCTGGCCGCCTCCGGCGGCTACGGACTCGAAAGCTTGCGTCATGGCCTTTCAGCGCCTATGTTCTGCAGGTGAGTTGGTGCGGTTTGGCGTTTCCTTCGTCCTGACGCTGTTTTTGGACGTAGGCATGGGTGTACGTACGTACTTGTGACCGTGGACCGTATCACCCGAGGTGCCTACTGCAGGGCTATTAGCCCATATTGGGCAGCTCTTGTTCTCTCCACCTGATTCCTTCCTTTGCACGGGTGTCTGCGGGTGGCCTCTTGGCCCTTTCGAGGCGCCCTGCCTGTACTCCTGCCCCTCTCCTATGCTTGTCTAACCTTGCTTGAGTTCGGGGCCCCGCCTCCACCTTGTTCCACGGTGCAACGGTGGGGGTGCCTGTTCGGTGGTACGTTTCCTGTGTCGAGGTGTTTTTGCTTGCCTCCGTGTGCTTGCAGGATTGGTTCTGGCTCTTTAGTTCCGCCTCTCCCCTGTCGTTTGCCTGTTGAGCGGATTCTGTGCTTCATGGGCGCTCTCGTCTCTGCTCTTGGGGCTGTGTATGGGGTCAGCCAAGTTGGGCTGCCTAATGTGTTCCTTCGGTTGCCTGTTACACTGCACACGTTTCTCCTACCGTCCCTGTGGCTCGGTTGGGTGCTCGGTTTCCGCCTGTGTCCCCTTGTGTGCCACTCGTGTACGATTTATCTATCTTCTCTGTCGCTTCCTCGGGGAGTGTGGGGACGTTTTGCTGCGGTTTTGGTACTGCAGCTGCGTGTCGGGTTGGTTGTGGCATTATGTTCGGCCCTTCCGTGCTCCCTCTGGGGCCCTCCTTCCTTGCCGGTCTTGCTGTGCTGGGCCTGGTTTTTCCATGTTCCTTGGATTCTCTGTCTTGTCCTCGCCTCGTTGTGCTGGCTGGGGATGAGCTTGGGGTCTTCGTCTCGCCCCTCGCTTTTCCTCCGGTTTCCGTTCAAGTTCCAGAGCCTAGTGGGCTCCCTTCCTTGGTGTTTTTCACGGCTGCCCCGGGTTTTTCTTGACGCTGGGGCTTTGAGGGGACAGCTCGGCCCCGGGGCCTGCTGGTGGGTTCCCGGGGCAGGGTGGGGCTAACGTGAGGGGCCTTAGGCCCCGTTGGTCCCCGCCGGGGTCTTTCTACCCCTCTGGGCGGGGCTTGCGGTTTTGTGGTGTGGGTTTTTTTTCGTTCCCCCCGCTCCGCACGTGCTTTGTGGGCGTCGGCCCCTCCCTGGGCTCGGTTTCCTTGTCCAGTGTGCCCGTTATTTCCGTCCTGTCGGTGGGTGTTTTTCTACGGTCTTCGCCCCTTTTTTCCAGGACGGGCCTTCTCAGTCATGTCCCCCTCTTCTTGGGGTTTCTGCATGACTTTTGGTCTCGGGTGCGACGGGGTTTTTTGTGCCTTCGTTCTTTGTTTGCTTCTTTTTGTTCTCGAAGGTTTGGACTTTTCTGGTACGTCTGTCATCATTCGGTTGAGCTTCCCTCCGGTCCTTTCTAGGGCTTGTGGGTCCTCTTCCCGGCAGTTTCTGGATGTTTGGCCTTCTTGTTCTTTTGTGCATTTCTCTCCTCTTCGCGCTGTCTCGGCGCTACTCGTTTTCCTGGGGGCGATTTTGCTCCTTTTAATGAGTCTTCGCTCCTGCCCTTCTGCGGGTGTTGGTGCGGGGCGGCTCCTTATGCAGGTTCCTTCCCTGTCGGCTGCACTTGTGGCGGTGGACTTGCACGCTTGTGGCATTTTGGTTTTGGTCCTGCGTTTTCTTTTCCCTCCTGGGGCTGTCATAGGATTGGCTTGCAGAGGATGTAGAGGCGCTTGGGACTGTTCCTGGGTCTGGCACCTTGGTTTCTGCTGCTAGCTTTCGGTATCGATGTTCCTTCTGTGCCGTTTCGCAGGCTGTCTCGTGTGTTGTTTCACCTCCGGCCTGCTTCTGCACTGCCTGTGCCGTCCAGGTCTTTGGACAGGGTGCTCTCCTGTTTTTCTTCTCCTTGGTGGTTGTGGCTCCTTGGGGCCAGGTTTGCTTTGCCTCGGCTCTCTTTTGGCATTGGCCTCTGGGGGTCGTGTGGCAGAGCTTCATGCTCTTCTCAGGCGCAGTGGTTTTTGGCTCTTATGATCTTGGTCATAGGTTTCTTCGTCTGCGGCCGTTCTCCCTTTTTCTGGCGAATGTAATGCCTGCTGCTTTCCGGAGGGGTCCTTTGGTTGTTGTCTCGACTTCGTGTTGAGGAGTGGTTCACCGACCGCCTCCCGGGTATGTCCCCTTGTTTTCTTAGGTAGTCTTTGGTGAGGTAGCTCCGGGGAGCCGTAGGGGCTCCCCCCAGAAAACCAGCGTTGAATGTAATGAAACGCCATTTTCTGGGTGAGTCCCGGAGGCTCCCCGGCACCCTCCCGCCCTCCGGTCGGCGGGTTTTTCGCGGTTTTGATATCCAGCCTCAGAACTGGGGCGGGGATCGCCGGCGCGGGGGTCTGGGGCTCCCCTTCCCCCTCCCGGGGAGGGGGAGCTGCGCAGACATGCGGCGCGGCTCGTGTGACGTCATGCTTGTTAGTTCGTTTTCCTGGGGGAGTTCTGTCCACTCGTTTGTCGATTTTTGTTGTTAACCAGAATAGGGGTTTGTTTTGTGGCGCTTACCTTTCTGGGTGCCTGTCCCGGTCGATGGCAGATATAGAATGCTCCAAATCACATGTGCATTTCTATGGGCCATTGCTCCCGTGCCTCTCTGAGGGGGCCAGGTTCTGGCTCGTGGTCCCCGGTAGGCCTAGAACTCCACCCACATCGACTGATGCAAAATAGTTAGGGTATCCATATCAGCCATGGATAGCTCCGGGAGCCTCCGGGACTCACCCAGAAAATGGCGTTTCATTACATTCAACGCTGGTTTTTTGACGTGGGATTATCACCATGTGTTTGGTGATCAGGTGGCTTCGTTGATGGTGTCCCACCAGAGAACTTCGTCTCGGCGGCAGTATGAAGTTTCATGGCGTTCTTTCAGCAAAATTCTCTCTCTTCGTAGGTTGACTTCTATTTCTCATTGGGTTATCTTGTCTTTTCTATCTTGGCTTTTTCAGGACCATCATTTAATGCTTAATACTGTTGCTTCGTAATGTAATTACCTAAGTGTAATTACCTAATGTAGTTCAGGATGAGAGCTACGCTCGTGGGTCCCGTCTTCCCAGCACTCTTTGTCATATAACGCTTTGAAACTACTGACGGTTTTGGCCTCCACACCTTCTCTGTGCGGCACTGGCGAAGCTACTGCAGCTTGCGTTTGGGGTAGATGTATCTTCTTCCCATTTCTGTAAACTTTCTCATGCTTTGTTTCACCTCCGGCCTGCTCATGCATTGCCTGAGCCATCCTGGTCCTTGGACAGGGTGCTCTCCTATCTTTTCTCTCCTCAATTTGTAGTGGCCCCTTCAGTTCTAGATTGTTTCTCCAAGGTTCTGTTTTTGTTGGCATTGGCCCTGGGGTTTAGTTTGGGGAGTTTGATGCTCTCCTCAGGCGCAGAAGTTTCTGCTCCTTCGGTCCGGTAGTCGGTTTGTTCAGTTGTAGCCTTTTCCTTCTTCTCTGCCAAAGAACAAGACGGCTGCTTTCTGGAAGGGTCCTTGGGTCATTTATGCTTGATTGGTCAGGCTGGGGTGCATCATGTGCTGTGTCCGGTTGCAGCTCTTCACCGTTACCTGCGCACCTCTGCTTCTGTGGCCGAGGTTGCATTTTGGGTTGATCCGTTTTAGCTTGTTCCCTGTTCCATGGCTCAGGTCTCCCAGGTCGTCCGCAGGGTTATTATATCTAGCCAGCCTAGGGCCTATCCTTGTGCCCATGATTTTCTGAAGTTTGCGGCTTCAGCAACATGTCTTGGCCTCATAATGGGTTTTGGAGGTCGAATAGGGTCCATGCCGCCTATTATTTGGTCAACATTCGTGGTCCTGGACGTTCGTGTGTGGCTCTGGGTCGCAGGTTGCAGCCAGTTGTTTCACCTTAGAGTTGAGGAGCGTGTGGCGGCCGTCTCGGGTTAAGTCCCTCTCTACCTTATCTTTTGTTATGTAGACAGAAAACCAGAGTTGAATGTAATGAAACTCCATTTTCTGGGTGAGTCCCGGAGGCTCCCTGGCAGACCCTCCCTCTTGTTGGTGGTTTTTGTGTTGTTTTGATACTTAGCCTCTGAACTGGAATGGCTGGATTGCCGGCACAGGGGGTCCAGAGCTGCTGGGGCTTGTGTGGCAGGCTGCACATACAAGCAGCGCAGCAGTGGGGTGTGACATTTGCTTGTTTGCTTGATTCCTTGCAATTGGAGAGAGTTCTGCCTCTCTGTTCTGTTTTCGGTTGCAGTTTTCTTAACATGTGGGGTCTGTTTTGTTATACCTACCTTTCTGGGTGCCTAACCCTGGTCGATGGCAGATAAGGAAAACCCTCAACTACAAGGGGGTTTTCCAGGGCCATTACTCCTTGCAACATCTCTGAAGGTGCTAAGTTCTACTCGTGGTCCCTAGTAGGCTGAACTCCATAGACTAATACCCCTGTCTAATGTATCACAAATTAGCCCGATAGCTCCAGGGAGCCTCCGGTTCTCACCCAGAAAATGGCATTTCATTACATTCAATGCTGTTTTTCTATGGGGAGCTCCTACGGCTCCCTGGAGCTTATTGGGCTAATGTATGTTATATTAGACCGGGACATTAGCTAAGGAGTTCAGAACTACCAGGGACCAGCGCCAGAACCTGGCCCCTTCAGAGAGGTTTCAGGGAGCAATGGCCCTGAAAAACCCCTTTGTGGTTGGGGTTTTCCTTATCTGCCATCGACTGGGTTAGGCACCCAGAAAGGTAGGTATAACAAAACAAACCCCACATGGTAAAAAAAAATAAATAAAACAAAAACCAAACAGAGGTAGAAACTCCCTACAATCACAAGGAAACAAGCAAACATCACACTTTACTGCTGCGCCGATCATCCGCGCGGCCCTCCCCGCCCCGAGAGGGGGAGGGGGGGAGCCCCGGACCTACCGCGCCGGCTGCCAAGCTTTAGTTCCTAAGCTAATTTCAACCGGGATAGACGCTTCTCTGGCCTCGGTTTCCTAGGCTGTGTTTGCCTTGTGTGGCGTTCACTGCTGTGTGTTGTGTTGTGTGGTGGCCAGGAGTACCCCATCAGTGCCAGGGCTGCATGCGCTTAGTGGCTGACTTCCCTAAGCGCCCTGTGAGTACTGCCCTTGCGTAATAGGGTTATCTACCCTGGGGCGTTCTGGAACCATTCCCGTAGAGGTTCTTGTTGCTCGTCATTTGCCGATTTGCTGGGGGTCTGCATAGTGTGGCTATAGTTCCACTGGTAGTGTTTGGCGGCCCTCTGCTAGGCCCCCGTGATTGTACACGTCGCAGGGGTTTTCAGTGCTATCCTCTACCCTCTTGTTATGTTTGGGTTTCTTAACCGGTTAGCAACACCTTGCCCGGGCTTCCCGTAGTTGTTACCCCTACGGGCCCTAGAAACCCCTGTCTGGGCTCGGGGGACCATTGACTGTGTCTTCCGTGTTCCAACCCATCTTGTACGGGATCGTTGGTTGCTGTGCCCTTGTCTCCGGGTGACAGTCGCCACTTTTACCTCCGTCATGTTGCCTGTTGGGTTACTGACACCTTGACCCGGAGTCTTGCGAGAGAGTTTCTCTGCTTGTTCTCCAGTACTCTCCTGATGTTATTACTGTTCAGAGTACAGGCGGCGTCCGTGTTGCAAGCTAGGTTAGGTTGCTGCAACATGCTTGGTTGGTTTCCCACTCGGATGCCCCGAGGCCGCCCCGTTTTGGTTAGGTGCTGTTCGCCCCTTTTCCCTCCCTGTTCCCGGCTCCGGACCATCTGCGAGTTTCGGGGTCGGGGCGGGGTTTAGTTGGGGCAGAGACTCGGGCGGTTTTTGGTGGGCTGCCCCATTCGGGTTGAGGGACGGAGGTTTTCGAGCCTGTTCCTCTTGCCAAGGCTTCTGGGTCTTACCAGCGGCCCTTTCTTGCTGCCTTTCCCTGGACTCTTGCTTTTCTTTAAGGGCGGAGGGCTTGGAGGACGGCTCTGCCCCAGAGCCTCTGTTGCTGGTTCCCGGGGCTGTGGGGGATGCCTGCTTGCAGTTCTGGGGCGGTTTGCCCCTGCCAGGGTTTTCTGCTTTTGGGCGGAGTTTTTTGCCCATCCAATCTGCTTGCTTCCCGCTTTTGCTGGCGTGTTTTGTGTATCTTAGCGTCAGGCACAGCCCCTGCTGGCGGCCATTTTTGTCTGCCTGTTTCCCGGCGTGGCCACCAGGGTGGCGTTGCGGTTTGTTTACATGCACCTGGGTGTGCGAGCGAGCGTCTGGGGTGAGTTTTTTCACCCTTTTTTCATGGGTTTTATTCTCCTGTTGTCGTTTCTTTGCTTTTCTGGTGTTTTCTGCCCGTTCCTGTTCCTCTGGGTACATTTGGGTGTTGCTTTTACACCCGGTTTCCCATTTTTGTCTGTTTTGGGTCTGGGTCCTTGGGTTTGGGCTCAGTGTCCCTGGCTGTTATGCTTGCTCCCACACCTTGTCCCTCGGTTTTCGGTCTGTTATGACCGTTTCCCAGAGGGTTCTGTCTGGGGGCTGCGCTTTGCCTTTCTGTGGTGTTCTCCGCCGGCAAATGTGGTGGTTTGGCCTCCCCCTGGTTCGATTCTGGGTTCCTTTGGGTTCTTTGGTTTCGTTCCAGAGGTTTCTTCCTCTTGGGCCCCCTTTTGTGGGTTCAGGGGGCTTTGTTTCCTCGTGTGACCCGGTTCTGCCTTCTGGGGTTCCGGGGTCTTCCTGGCTTGCAGACTGATCTTTTTGGGTCTTGGCACATGTTGTGGTTGTGCTGGGACTTTGAGCCTATTGGGCTCTATCATATCTACACTTGAAACTGTGTAGGGAGTCAGCCTCCGCCACATTACTTCCTAATGCCTGTGTGTACGTTTGTGCATGTGTACTCTGTGTGTGTGTGTGTGCGCACATGTGTATACACATGTGTCACATATCTTGTATGTTTGTGTATATGTATATGCATGTGTATTTACATACTATGTATGTGTGTACTTTTTCTTTCGGAAAGGGCTCTATTCCCTTCTCTATTGGCGGGGCGCTGGGGTGCAGCTTGCTCTATTGCCTCTCGCATGGTCCCGCTGTTGGTGGGCGCTTCGGTTTGTCTTCCGGCCTCTGGTGGCATCGGTGGACGGCTTCTCCCCCTTTGTGGGGGTTCAGAGCTGGCGGGGTGGGCTTCTTCCCCTACGTTTCATCGTGTCATCTTAGTGGGTGCGTTGGACATGGTCGATCCGCCCCATTCTTCTGGGGTTCCTGTCTGCTCTTGCAGTCATGGGCTTTTCGCATCTGCAGTTCTTCTGGACTTCTTCAGTCTGCGCACTGGATTCTATGCCCTCCTCGGAGGACTGTTGTCGCCTGTCCAGCTTCTGTTGGGGGCCGGGTGCCTGGATGGTGGCCCTGTACCTCCAGGTCACTTCTTGGCACGTTCCTTTCCAGTTTTCTGGGTCTGGCACGGTTGGTGGTGGGGCTTCAGGCTTGCTGCTTTTGTTGCCTGCCCTATTTTGTAATGGGCACTTAGTATAATTTTTTTGCATCTTTACCGGATCTTAGTGCCCTGTCTGAGTCTGAGATTCGGTGTCTGGCCTACCTCTACGACTGGCTGGTGTGGGCTCCCAGTCAGTCCGCTTGTCTGGTCGCCAGGGGTGTGGTTCCTTCCAAATCGCCGGGTTTGGTTTCCTGGTGATCTGGTGGCTTTTCCATCTGTTTCCATCCCGAGTTCGGACCTGGGCCTTGTTTAGGGCTATTGGGCCACTCATTGTCTTTCCCTCCAGAAGTGTTACTGCGGCTGTGGTCCTGCCTTTGGCTGTACATGAGGGGGTCCCGGGTTGCTCAGCGGTTGCTTGAGTGGTTGTGCGGAAGTCTGAACTTCGACGTGCTGGTCTGCCTGCGGAATCGGGTTTGGCTTCGGCATCTGTTTGGTTCCTTCGGTGACTCCCCTTCCGCCTCTTGCATTTGTTGGGTTTGTTCCTCCGGGGATCTTGTGTTGGTGCTGCGTCACCAGCTTCCTCTTTGGGGTTTTCGGGGTTCCGTGCCTTGGCACCTCCCCGAGCCTTCGCTCGATGTGTTCACGGACGGGTCATCTCTCGGCTGGGGCTTTGTGACCAGTGCTCACCAGGTCGGCCGAGGTTGGTGCTGTCTGTCCCGAACCGGGCTCACAGCACGGTTCAGGAGTTCGTGGCTGTCTGGATTGCACTTCGGAGGGTTTGTGTTACTCCGTGCTCTACCATTTAGCTCCGTTTGGACTGTTCTCTGGCGGTTCTTGCCGAAACCACAGGGGTTTGGCTAACCATGAGGTTCATGTCCGGGGTGTGTCCTGCGTCCGGGCGGACAGCTGTCTCGGTTCATTCCTCTTCGCGGGTTGGCCAGTCGTTTTGTTGGCTCTGTTGGACATATGGACTCCTGGCCATGGACGTCTTAGAGTCAGCGTGGTCTAGGCGTTGCCCATTTTATGTGGCACCCTTTCCCACCTGCGAGGCATTCACGGTGAATGCTTTTCGGCAGAACTGGTCGAGGTGGGGGTACCTGTTCCTCTTCTCCCGGCCCAGCTGTTGCTTGGGGTTCTGGCTCGGCTGCAGCCCACTCCCACGAGAACAGTCCCTATGGTTCCTTGGTGGTCGGCCCAGCTTTATTTTCAGACGCTGCTTGATAGGTGTCCGAACCCGTAGCGTTTTCCCGCGACTCCGCCTTTTTCGGCAGGTCGAATCGGTCCTGTACGTGACTGGTTCGGCCTTCTCAGCTATTCGCGTCTGGTATTTTGATGCGGATATCACCATCTCTATGGTGTTCAGGTGACTTTGTTGATGGTGTCCCACCTGCGAGCTTCATCTTGGCGACGGTATGACGTTTTGTACGCTTTCTAGTGTTTTGTTTCACCTCCGGCCTGCTCATGCGTCGCCTGAGCCGTCCTGGTCCTTGCTCAGGGTGCCTTCTTATCTTCTCCTCAGTTTGTGGTAGCGCCTTCGGTTCAGGTTTCTGCTCTTTGGTACTGGTGGTAGATTTGTACGTGTGCAGCCTTTCTCTGTCCTGGCGACGGTCGAGACGGCTACTTTCTGGAGAGGTTCTTGGGGTATTGATGCTTGATTGGTTTGGCCGGGTGTGCGTCCTGTGTTGTCCAGTTGTGCTTTTTGCCGTTGCCGGCATACCGTGTCTGGGGATGCGCTGTGGTTGATCCGGTTCCCCTCGTTCCCTGTTTTCAGCGCTCGGGTCTCCCAGGTCGTCTGCAGATTTTTCTTTTTTCCAGCCTACTACAGTACTGACCATACTGTAGAGAACAAATAACATATATACTTTACAAACATACGGTATACATATAATATTATAAATATATAGATATATACAACAAAACAAGGCAAAATGGGAGTAAATAAACAAATTTGTGGCCACTGTAAGATCTCCTTCAAGTCGAAGGCGACGGGAATTGAATGTTGTATCTGTAAGAATAGATTTCATTCGGCTTGTACAGGCGTGAGTAACACTGCGGCACTGAGAGCTGGCCACTTGCTCTGGGTGTGTAAACATGACCTGCCAGCTTGGAATATCCTAAAAAACCTTCTAGATAACATGACGCATGAACGGAAAACATCGTTCATTGGAAGCCTACCAGCCATCCAGAAGGAGTGGGAAAGGAACAACAATTGTAATATACCAGGGGCGGAGGCTATAGTCAGGGATGAAACTGAGGCTGAAACTCAGGAAGTTGTAAACTCTGACTCGGTAGGCCCGGATGTGGATGACAGTAAACTAGAAAGTGTAACAGACAGCACTGACAGCTCGGTAGGTACAGACACTACAACGGTTCCCGATAGAGAGAGTCAGAACAGAAGGACAGACTTATGCAAATTTTATGCAAAGGGCATATGCAGACATAGATATGCTGGTAATAAGAAAGGATTAGAATGCAGTTATCAACATCCCAAAAAATGTTTAAATATGCTTAGGAAAGGTGAGTGTCGATTTGGATCAATATGTAGGTTTTTCCATCCTGAGATGTGCCAAACCTCACTGGAGGACAGAAAATGCTATGACCTCAGCTGCCCATACTTTCACGTGAAAGGCACGGAACGCTACATAAAGAGTGGCAAGCAGGATAATGAATTTGGAGGAAATTCGATAAATTTTTTATACCAGACCGAAAGAGAATTCAAAAGGAGGAGCATGGAGAATGTATGGAACTGGATGCCAGACCCACTTGCATACCAGAATTACAGATACAACTACACACCGAAAGGGAACCACAACTACAACAGGCAACTGCCCTACAACAATCAGCACTGGTCAGAACAAACTCAATATGTCCACGCATAATGGGCTTGCCACAAAAGTCTCCCAGTCAAACTATCACTAACAGAGTAACCTCATTCATCTTTGCCAACATACAAGGACTGAAAACAAGAACAAACAATAAAGTACAGTTCATAAATGGCCTCCTCACGGAGTCAAATGCAGTATTTGGAGCTTTCACAGAAACCCATGCAGGGGAATTCTTGGACAGTGAGATCTGGATTCCAGGATATAACCTATACAGGTGTGACAGGAAAATTAGGTCACATGGAGGAGTGGGTCTGTATATTAGGGAAGACCTTGTGTGCTCGGAGCTCCTAAACGTTACAAATGAGGTGGTAGAGGTACTGGGATTAAAAATAGAGAAAATAAATTTAGTGATTATTCTAATATACAAACCGCCAGATGCAACGGCTGAGGAATTCACAGAACAGATAAACAAAATAGAGAATAGCCTTGATAATTTGGAGAACCCAATACCTGATATTATCTTCTTAGGTGACTTCAACTTGCCTAGTCTCAGGTGGAGAATAGCAAACAATAATATTATACCAGGGAATCTATCAGGACCTAACCAACCACAGATTAGAGAACTACTTAGATTCTGTGACAAATTTTCACTCACTCAGCAGATATCGGAGCCAACGAGAAATAAAAATATTCTCGATCTGGTCTTTACGAACAATGAAGACATTATCAGAGACATTACGATATCAGATACCACATATTCAGATCACAAGCTCATTGAAGTGCAAACTACCATCAATACTCAGAATAGACCTAAAACGTTGATAAAGCGAGAGGGGCTATTCAGTAAATTCAATTTTAATAATAAAAGGATAGACTGGGAGATAATAAACAGGGAACTTAAAAACATTCCATGGGAAACTGTTTAAGTAATAAAGTCCTACAGAAGAATAGAAAAACTGACTTCGGAAGCGTATCAAGTCTGTCTGAAACATGTTCCTTTGAGGAAAGCCAGAAAGAGATCCAACGTAGAAAGAGAACGCAGAAGACACTATAAACGCAGGAAAAGAATAACGGAACTGCTTATGCAGACACGAATTTCCCGTCAAAGAAGGAATAATTTAATAGGAGATTGAAGAAATCGAGCGAAATTGAAACACTCATATT
>WNGS01095715.1:38224-51991 GCA_020271785.1 Procambarus virginalis
TGTGTCTCTGTACCAACCAAGAGTGATAAAGACGGGCTAGCTTGCGGAATACCAGCATTGATACAGGCTTACCACTCAAATTATAGCGTGTATGATTATACAGTAGTATATATTTTAAATGATAAACAGCTCTAGTTCGGAAACTAGTTGCTTTATTAATTCAAGTGCCAAATAGTTAAAAGTCCATACGACTAGCAAGTACTTCAAGATGTCTACACTCCAAAATGTAAAATTAACCCTTAGGGCCTTAAAGGGGCATCTCACAAGGCAGATTAACAAATGTGAAGACATGAGTAATCAAACTCCAGTTAATTATGCAGCACTGGAAAACTATCTTAAGCTTACACGGAACAAATATGACCGTGTGTTGCAACAAATGGAACAGTATCAAGATATACTAATAATTCTAGTATTGATGAAGATACGATGAACAACATTCTCCAAGAACACTCTGATTATGAAGATGCAATGTTTGAACAATTACAACGTTATGAAGATTTGATAACGCCCATAAGGCCAATATAAATGTTGCAGCTACAACTACCCAGAATCAGACAGCACCAGAAGTCAAATTACCATCACTCAGTCTTCCAACTTTTTCTGGAACAGAGGACGAGAATTGGGACAATTTCTGGAGCAAATTTGTCGATTCTGTGGATTCTAATGTCAATGTACCAAAGACGACAAAGTTTACGTATTTACAGAGTGTCTTGAAGGATGAAGCCTTTCAGGTAGTCTGTAATCTGAATCACACAGATGACGATTATGACAATGCTGTACAACTACTCAAAGACACTATGCGAAGCCTGAAAGGACTATCAGAATTTTAACCCAGAAGCTGTTAGATATTAAACATCCAAATAATACAGCAGTCTCACTCCAAGCCTTTAGATTGGAGCTTGAGTCTTTGCTTAAGGCACTTAAAAATAAAGTAAACTTGGATGAATCAGACTGGATAATCCAAGTCCATATGACTCGCAAATTACCCAGGGACATCCTGGATAAGTTGTTTGTGTTGTATGGAAAGTCATATCTGACAGTAACAGAGATTACAAAGGGGTTACAAACCATCATAGAACGAGAAAGAGTTATCCCAGATGAAAAAGCGACATCTAAACCTTCGTCTACTACTAATAGTAAACAACAGAGTACAAACAGTACTCCAAACAAATCTAAAACAACTTCTCCCTCTCCAAAGTGGAGACAAGGCAGTGTGGGCACATACGCAGTTGGTACCTCCAAACCTACAGGTAACGCGTCACCCAAATCGGTGACTCCTCAAGATACTGTTAACGTCTGGAGACCATGTCTGTTCTGTGAACAATCACATTCCATGTACAATTGCAGACGATACCCCGATCGTGCAACACGCATAAAACGACTCAAGGAGATACATAGATGTACCAAGTGTATAAGGGAACATCATCCCGACAGCTGCACATCAACAATACGCACCTGTTATAGGTGCCATAAGGGTCAACACCATACAGCACTTTGTGGGGATTCAAGTACAAAGTCTGCCAAACCACAGGAGGAGGAAGGAACTAACACCTCAGTACAGCTTTGTACTGTGCTACCTGACATAAGTGTTTTCTCAACAAGGTCTAAACATAAATCAGCTCTACCTACTGCACGATTGATCATTAGAAATGGAGAGAACAAAGCCACCGTACGTGGATTATTTGATCAAGGGTCCCAATTGACCTTTATATCCAAAGAGTTGGTAGATACCCTGAAACTTACACCTGTAGAGGAGACACGAATAAACATAGCAGGATTCCTGACTGACTCAGGAGCCCGAGTTTTCAAGGTAGTACAACCCAAAGTACGATTAGGAGGTTACGAACAAAATGTACAAGCTCTAGTAGTAGATAGATTCCCAACAGATCTATATGTATATGGTCTGGGGACAACAGCCAAATTCCTAGAAAAAAGGGGAATTCATTTGGCTGATAAAATCACAACAGATAACCTTTCCAATATTGGAATCCTTATGGGATCAGATGTCTACCATAAGTTTATCAAAGGAAAGGAATACAAACACGGTATGAACGTGTTACCATCTGCAGGTGGCTATTTGCTAACAGGCCCTGTATTACGGCTAAACCAACCCGCACCTGTAGAACACCAACATGCCAACCCAGTAATGGTTGCATGACTAGGAGACCAGTCTCCACTGCAACTCAGAGACATGTCCGAGGAAGAGCTTGATCCCCCTGTACACAAGTTATGGGACCTGGCAACTCTCGGCATTGTCCCTGAACAACCTAGCCCAGATGATGACTGGACTTACAAACAATACCTGGACTCAGTTATATACAGAGATAATCAATACTGGGTCAGGTTACCATGGAAGCTGAATCACCCTCAGCTACCCGTCAACCATTTTATGGCACAAAACCAATTGAGATCACAGGTGTTGCGCTTACAAAGACAACCTGAGAACTTGAAGTTGTACCATGAAATAATACAGAAGCAACTCGATGACAAATTTATCGAAGTTGTTACAAATGATAACCCAAAGGAAGGTCACTACTTACCACATCATTGTGTACAGAAGAATTCTGCAACTACCCCATTACGGATAGTATTTAATTGCAGTGCTAAAATGAGGCCGAGTAGTGTTTCGTTAAACGACTGTCTTCAAACTGGCCCTAGCCTAACACAAAGGCTTTACGACGTGCTGTTAAAGTTCCGTATTGGGACTTATGCATATACGGCCGACATCAGCAAGGCATTCCTTAGGGTAGGTCTTCAAGAAGAAGACCGGAACTACACAAAGTTCCTATGGATTAAGGATCCTAACGATCCGAACAGTGAATTAATCACTTACCGTTTTGCCTCTGTCCTTTTTGGCGCCACGTCATCTCCTTTTCTGCTCCAAGCTACCTTGGATACGCACTTGAAGAAGTCCAATAGCCCAAACAAGACGGAAATTAGCAAAAACCTGTATGTGGATAATTTTCAAGGTACAACCAACAGTGAAAGTAAACTGTTGGACATATACCATGAGGCCAATCGAGAATTAATGGGAGCCAATATGCCTCTCCAATCTTGGGTCTCTAACAATGAAAAATTAAATCAACTGATCTCAACTGAATTTCCCGATTACCAGGTACCCGAGATGACAAAGGTACTAGGTGTCGAATGGAACACGACAACAGATCAGTTGACAATCAAGTCAGTGGAGCCTGATACCACTAACTTAACAATGAGAAAATTACTATCACAAGTCAGCAAACCCTTCGACCCATTAGGACTATTAAGCCCAGTACTGATTAATGGGAAGTTGATAATACAGGAATGTTGGCAACAAAAGATAGGCTGGGATGATCTTCTAACACCTGCTCTACAAGAAAAATGGCAAGGTTTAGTAAAAGATTTAAGTACCCTAGAGTCTGTCAAGTTCCCCAGGAACACAGTAGTAAATGAAAAAGAACCAATTAAGCTACATGTATTCTGTGATGCCTCAGGAAAGGCTTATGGAACAGTAGCTTACCTGGTCACAAATGGGCAAGCCAATTTGCTCACATCAAAGGCCAGAGTGGCACCTTTAAAGAAAAGATCACTGCCACAACTGGAATTAACAGCCTTACTGTTAGGAGTAAGATTGGCTCATTATTTGATCAAGGCCTTACGCCACATCCACTTTAAAGAAACAGTAGTTTGGTCAGATAATGAGGCAGTGCTACAGTGGGTTAAGAACAATAACAGTAAGAATCCTTACGTGAGTAACCGCGTTAAGGAAATACGAGAGTTGTCAGCAGGGTATAAACTAAGATATGTACCCACAAAAGAGAATCCAGCTGACTATCTCTCCCGAGGACTGACTTTACGGCAATTAACAAAGGCAGAGATGTGGTTCAATGGACCTCAGTGGCTAATCAGCGACCAGTGGCCTGAACAAAAGCCACAAGTCATTGTGACCAATGTTACTGTTCCCACTGAGAACCCAGAACCACCTCGGACTTTGGTAATTGATCCTACTCGGTACTCTGAACTGAACAAACTTATAGGTGTCACCCAAGTAGTGTTTGATTTTCTAAAGAAAATAGGAATCAAGCATAAATTCCCTAATGCCCTAAGGTATTGGGTCAAAAGAGCTCAGATCGACACATTCGGGACAGAATTTGACAATGTTCCAAAGAAGCTACAACGTGATCTGGGTCTCTGGTTAGACACTGACAATTATAACATAATCAGATGCGGAGGCCGCTTACAGCACGCTGACATAGATTTGGAAGCAAAAAATCCAATATTGCTCCCTCGTCACCACATAGTAAGCAAACTAATTGTGTTACATATACACAAATACTGCACTCTGCATGGTGGGGTATTAGATACTCTCACAGACTTAAGACAACAGTACTGGCTACCCCAAGGTAGACAGACAGTAAAATCAATAATCAAATCCTGTGTTGTTTGCCGGAGATACGATGCCAGAGTGTGTCCATATCCTGGCCCACCTCCACTTCCGAAGGAACGAGTCGTACATATTCGTCCCTTTGAGACTACAGGAGTAGATTTCACAGGAGCACTAACACTTACAGGCACTAAAGACAAGAAACCAGTAAAAGCTTACATCTGTCTTTTTACTTGTGCCACAACAAGGGCAGTCCATCTAGAAGTGACTCCCGATATGAGTGCCGAAGCATTCTTACAGGCTTTCCGCAGGTTTGCTTCACGTAGATCCTGTCCTAAGTTAATGATCTCAGACAATGGGTCCAACTTAGTGGCAGGAGAAGCATGTCTGAGGAAAATCTGGACACATCCAAAGGTACGCACAGCCCTAAATCAACGGCAGTGCCATTGGAAATTCATACCTCCCAGAGCACCATGGCACGGAGGCTTCTATGAACGCATGGTTGGTACGGTAAAACGTTCTCTACGGAAAACCCTACACCGCCAAAAGATTGACCTGCAGGAGCTTCAAACAGTAGTCATAGAGATAGAAGCACGAGTCAATAACCGACCACTTACCTACCTCTCTGATGATGTTTTGCAGCGTGAACCATTAAGTCCAGCTCATTTGATGTATGGTAGACCTCTCAAAACACTTGTGTCCCTTACGGACGAGGAACCAGAGGATCCTTCATATGTCCAAGAGAGTGATTTGGTTCAACGTTTCAAACATCTATCAAGGGTGATAAGTCGGTGGAATGACGTATGGACTCGAGAATACCTTACAGCTCTGAGAGAGTATCATTACGGGGCAAACAACCCCTACAACAGAATTAACTTGAACCCTGGTGACATAGTTCTGGTGGATAGTGATGGACCACGCTCAGAGTGGCCTTTAGGTCAAATAGTCTCTGTTCATCCAGACAGCCAGGGCATCTTGAGAATAGTGAAAGTGAAATGCCGAGGCAACACTACTCTCAAAACTTTAGAGAAATTAGTTCCTTTAGAACTGGCCAGGAACGAAGACGTACAGCGACTTCCAGCACCCGATACGCCAGTACGGGACATACGTCCCCAAAGGACTGCAGCTCAACAATGTAAACTCAAATTAAAGCAGCATTATAATTCTGAAGGAGAAGAATAAAGTGATCGCAGTCCTTACCGGGACTTCGACCCGTGTTCTTCCCCCCCGGAATTATGTCGGGAAACCGACACACTCATACACAAATAGTATAGTCTTCCCTTAACAGTATCCTCTTAAAATTAGAGAATGGGAGACTCCGTGACGTCATCGACGTCGCCGCAGTATTTACATTATTAAACCACTGTTCATACAACAGTTTAATGTCTAAATTGAATAAAAAAGTGTTCAATAAGACTGAATATAATTATTAACACCAAAATATAGCTTGATTCCCTTGTTAACGTAAATTTAACTTAGAAGTGGAAAAAATATTGGAACAACTAGGGAGGCTGAGCGTCTCTTACAGACGCCACGCTCACACGAAAACAATAACAAAGCAGCCTTACGCTGCACATGGCTCCAGAGTTGGTTTAACACCTAGACACCTATTTACGTGTCAACAACCAGCAACACAGCCTATCAACAACGATTGTATCCGGCTTACCAAGTATTTGTTTATTATTCTAGTGCACTGCTTAATATCCAAGGGTATAAGTCGGTTATGATATATGAACAACACCAACACCATGTACGTGTACCCCATTTTTACAGCCCTCACATACCATGTTATACCTGTATTGATATGTTTAGGGAAATGTACTAACTCCTTGCATCCCAAACAGGTAAATTGTGACTTGGAACAGCAAGTAGCTGAGCAGTAGAACTATGCACATGTACCTAGCTGTTGCCAGCCTTGAAGGCCTCCACAGCCGCCATTGGCACCATGAGGCACAGGGCCACACCCACATAGATGCTAACATGACACAGCCTTAGTGGGCCCTTACTACAGGCTCAGATAAGGCCATTCTAGTTATTGTAGTAGTAGTATTCATAACTAGTAATAATTGTTGAAATAATAGTAGATTAGACCACCATATGTGGTATGATAAAATAATATAATTAAACTTAGGTAAACAATTTGTAGTTTAAGAAGGAGCCATTACAAAGTGGTTTAAGCTACAAATTGTCCCCCCAATTTGTGTGAGATTAATTTCAGGCAGTTTTAACAAGTACATACAGTCCACTCAATTTCTTACCTACTAAGAAAAAATAAGATAAACTTTAATTTATTGAAGTCAATTAAAAGAAGATATACTGCCTGGAGTTTTTACCACAGGGGGTGGTAGGAGAAGAAAATATTAGTGTTCAGTGAGAAACCACACGGTCTCCTCTGAATACGTTTTATTTTCTTCTCCGAGGCTATGGGTCACCACATTGGCACCAGAGGTGGTACCCTCACAAACTTTTATATATATATATATATATATATATATATATATATATATATATAATATATATATATATATATATATATATATCACTAAGAACTCTTTGACCGGCCAGGATTCGAACCCATGCCGTCCAGGATCACCCCTAAACATACACAGTACCGTGACCACCGCACCAATGATCGTCTAAATGGAGACGATCATTGGTGCGGTGGTCACGGTACTGTGTACGTTTAGGGGTGATCCTGGACGGCATGGGTTCGAATCCTGGCCGGGTCAAAGAGTTCTTAGTGATATATGGCTTGCGCGTTTATGCAGCTTTCTCACATATATATATATATATATATATATATATATATATATATATATATATATATATATATATATATATATATATATATATATATATATATTATATATATATAAATATATATATATATATATATATATATATATATATATATATATATATATATATATATATATATATATATATATATATATATATATATATATATATATATATATATATATATATATATATATATATATATATATATATATATAAGGGGACGGACGTGTGGCGGAGGAGCTGCTGCCTTCTCAGCCATTACCCTGAGACATCTTGGCCTCACCATACCAAGACTCAACCATATTCACCGTGAATACACCAAGCAGACGTGGGAGTGGCCGGAAGTGCCTACGGTGTACCATCTATGTGAAAACTTATCAAAACAGGTGGGTTGGCAGTGTGGAGTCATGGAGGCTGGAGTGAGGGGCCAGGATGGACCCTGCAGGCCTCCCATAGTGAGGGGAGGTGGGGGTGAGTGAGGGGTGTTGTGTGGTCAGGAGAGAGGTGCGGGTTACGTGTGTGCCAAATAGTGTTTTGTGTTTTTCTTTTTTGAAAGTTTTGTTGAACAAGTTACGTTGTCAGCGATAATTGGCGCAACATATCTATCATATTGTGAGTACATCACACGTGCAGTGAGTCAGATTACAAGTGTATGATTCATTCATCATTGAGCAGTGATATACGGGGAATTATACCAGTGTTAGTGTCGCCCTGACCCCCGCCCACCCAGCGCCCAGGCCGGGAAGTACCTGCTCTCCCCCTCCTTCCCCACCCCGCCACGTCGCCTCCCCACCCACGAGGCCACCTTGCCACCCGCCCATAGATGCTGGGAGGCTCCCATGTGTGTCTACGCCACCCACCCACCCAATGTATACCCACATATTGTGTAGTGGGTGTATACCCACACTTTGTATAGAGGTGGTATATGTATTACCACTCATCTGAGTAGTAAGTGCCACGGCCAGCTGATCATCCCCCCCAGCCTCCAACTGCCGCCCAGCCTCCAGTCTCCACCCGCCGTCCATCCTCCCGCCCAGTGCCCGCCCAGCGCCCGCCCATGTCGCAGCTCTCAACAGCCAGCCAAGCTTCTCCAAGCCAAGATGAGCCATCAAGCAGGGGCAGACAAGGCAGATGTCAGACGTGTGACAGGGTATGCTTTATCCGGTTGAGTGACGGTAATGTGAGCAATCATTACCACAACAGAGCCAGGTGTTTGGGTTCTGGGCGTCCTCCTAGGGAGAACACCAATCAACAGACCACACCGCCCGTCAGGCAAAACACCTCCCAGACCTTCATTCCCACAGCAAATTTATTAGAGGCTATCAAAGCAACATCAGCCAGAACCTTGCAACACATCCCTAAAGCAGCCCGCCCCCATGCAGCAGCCAAATTATCTGCCCTCCTGAGAAAGGTCAACGACTCTCCTGGAGCGACCCAAGCATGGCACAACCTCCTACTGTTTGGCAACATATGTCTAGCCACCCCTGCAAGGAGAGACAAAACCTTAGCTGCCTCAGTCATCAAAGCTATAAATGATTTTCCCAGGGAGGACAACCAGGTGCGCCTTCCCACTCGCGCGAGAAACACCCACGGCAGGAAGAGCAACAGTGCCATATCCGAGACATCAAAAATCAGAACATCAGTCACCAAGAAAATAGAAGAAGGAAACACTATTGGCGCAATAAGAGTCATCACCAGTGAGGACTCAATTGCCGACAGAGATGCCGCAACAGCTCAAGCCCTAAGGGAGAAACAACCTGGCAGGACTCCGCGTGAGGACGACATTGTACAAGTGGGGGCCACCGGAGCAGAACCTCTCTGGGTGGCTGAATCTGTGGTCCATAAAGCAGCCATGTCCTTCCCAACAGGATCAGCAGGTGGGTTCACAGGACTAAAACCCAACCACCTCAAGCAAATGCTCAACCCTGCACTGGGTGACATTGCAAAGAACCTCTTGGTGGAACTAACCAGATTCACCAACACATGTCTAGCTGGCAACATACCACCGTCCATAAGACCTATTTTTTTTGGAGCATCCCTCTGTGCTCTAAAGAAAAAGGATGGATGGATCAGGCCAATAGCTGTGGGCAATTCTCTCCGGCGTCTCGTCGCAAAGGCAGCTGCAAGAACAGTTAGTGATGCAGCGGCCAACATGCTGAAGCCAAAACAGCTTGGGTTTGGCATTCCACAAGGGTGTGAGGCGGCAGCCCATGCAGCTCGAGCCTTCATCGCCAACATCACAGACGAAAAGGCCCTTATCAAGCTAGATTTCAAAAATGCCTTCAATTTGGTGCGGAGGGATGCTGTACTCTATGCGGTTCATAGTCATTTCCCTTCCCTCTACCCTTTCGTACATTCATGCTACAGTATGGATCTTAAGCTACTTTTTGGCGAACATGAAATTGACTCGCGGGAAGGCGTCCAACAGGGTGACCCCCTTGCTCCTCTCCTTTTCTGCTTAGTCATCAAACAAGTCACAGAGGTCCTGTCCAGCGAGCTTAACATCTGGTTCTTGGATGATGGTACCCTAGCTGGTTCCCACGACTCCCTCCTGGAGGACATCAGAAAAATCCAGGAGCAAGGTGCAGTTTTAGGCCTCACCCTGAACCCTTCTAAATGTGAAATAATATGTTCCAACCAGGGCATCGTAGAGAGAATAGAGGGTCTTCTGCCAAACATCCATAAAACTAAACCTGAAGACAGCACACTCCTAGGAGCTCCCCTGGGGTTGAAAGCCATCGATGAGGTCCTTCATAAGAAAATCGCCGACCTTAAGAGGATGGATGGGAGGATTGAGGATATTGATGCTCATGATGCACTCTACCTCATCACCAGATGTCTGTCCCTCCCCAGGTTAACCTACTTTCTGAGGTGTTCACCATCTTACAGTAGCCAAAAACTAAGTGAGTATGACCGGTTACTGAAATCAATGCTAGAAAAAGCCCTTAACCTCTCTCTTGATGACCTGCAGTGGAAACAAGCCTCTCTTCCCGTAAGACTTGGGGGCCTCGGAGTTCGAACAGCAACGCAAATCGCTGTTCCAGCCTTCCTGTCCTCCTGTCCCCAATCCACACCAGATATAGGTGTATTTGCGGCGAGGTGGTGGCTGACGGGTACGGCCACCATGGCCTACTCTGCCAAAGTACAGGAGGATGGCACTCGAGGCACAGTGAAGTTAACGACATCATCAAGAGGAGCCTCACCACAGCTAGATGCCCAGCTGAGAGAGAGCCTCGTTACCTAACGCCCCGTAACTCTGATGCTCTTATTGGTCGCCCGGATGGTATCACAGTGAACCCCTGGAAGAATGGCAAGCAGTTGGTATGGGACTACACGTGCGTATCAACCCTGGCTAACACCTACATTGAACTCAGTGTTGCACAACCAGGTGGCGCTGCCACCCACAGGGAAGCAGCCAAATCCCGTAAGTATAGAGAACTGGATCACCACTACAATTTTGTCCCCATTGCTTCTGAGACACTCAGCGCCTGGGGTAAAAGTGCTACCAGTTTTTTGAAGGAACTGGGTTCTAGGCTCATTGAAACAACAAGGGACCCTAGAGCTGCCAGCTTTCTTTTCCAGCGCCTCAGCGTGGCGATACAGAGGGGAAATGCGCACTGCATCCAGGGTTTCTGCCCGCCATCTGAGGAGCTGGAGGAACTCGACAACTTATGATAACCATCTTTGTAACCTATATGTAACTACTTTTTTGTAACAAAGTTCAAATAAAGCAAATATATATGTGTACATACAAAAGAATGGGGGTGGTAGGAGAAGAAAATATTAGTGTTCAGTGAGAAACCACAAGGTCTCCTCTGAATACGTTTTATTTTCTTCTCCGAGGCTATGGGTCCCCACATTGGCACCAGAGGTGGTACCCTCACAAACTTTTATATATATATATATATATATATATATATATATATATATATATATATATATATATATATATATATATATATATACATATATATATATATATATATATATATATATATATATATATATATATATATATATATATATATATATATATATATATATATATATATATATATATATATATATATATATATATATATATATATATAGTATATTTTGGTAGCAGTCTTTCCTGTAGACATATATTATTAAATATGACCGAAAAAGTGAGATTAATAATTCTAACACGAATTTTCTCGATTTTCCTTATGTTTCTTTTTACTGGTGACGGTAAATGAAAAATCAATTCTCCAAAATTCATTTTTATTTCTATTCTGACGCGACACTTGAGCGCGTTTCGTAAAACTTATTACATTTTCAAATACTTTAGTTTATCCACACACACAACTTATGGCTGAACTTATGACTGAAACAATATTGACTCTTATACCTGCATTTGGGTGAGGTGATGATATACAATACGGGGTACAGCATAGTGGGGTACAAAGCAATGGGTATAGATAGAAGTTGGGTAAAGATAGAACTGCAGAAGGCCTATTGGCCCATATTTCTTGATGTTTCTATATTGGAGCGGAGTCTTGAAGTGGGTAGAATATAGTTGTGCATTAATTGGCTGTTGATTGCTGGTGTTGACTTCTTGATGTGTAGTGCCTCGCAGATGTCAAGCCGCCTGCTGTCGCTGTATCTATCAATGATTTCTGTGTTGTTTGCTAAGATTTCTCTGGTGATGGTTTGGTTGTGGGAAGAGAATATATGTTCCTTAATGGAGCCTTGTTGCTTACGCATCGTTAAAGGCCTGGAAAGAGATGTTGTTGTCTTGCCTATATACTGAGTTTTTTGAGGCTTACAGTCCCCAAGTGGGCATTTGAAGGCATAGACGACGTTTGTCTCTTTTAGAGCGTTCTGCTCCGTGTCTGAAGAGTTTCTCATGAGTAGGCTGGCCGTTTTCTTGGTTTTATAGTAAATCGTTAGTTGTATCTTCTGATTTTTGTCTGTATGGATAACATTTCTATTAACAATATCTTTCAGGACCCTTTCCTCCGTTTTATGAGCTGTGGAAAAGAAGTTCCTGTAAAATAGTCTAATAGGGGGGTATATGTGTTGTATTTGTTGTCTCTTCAGAGGTTGCATGGCGTTTCACTTTCCTTCTTATGATGTCTTCAATGAAACCATTGGAGAAGCCGTTGTTGACTAGGACCTGCCTTATCCTACAGAGTTCTTCGTCGACTTGCTTCCATTCTGAGCTGTGGCTGAGAGCACGGTCGACATAAGCGTTAACAACACTCCTCTTGTACCTGTCTGGGCAGTCACTGTTGTCATTTAGGCACATTCCTATGTTTGTTTCCTTAGTGTAGACTGCAGTGTGGAACCCTCCGCTCCTTTCCATGGCTGTTACATCTAGAAAGGGCAGCTTCCCATCCTTTTCCATCTCGTAAGTGAAACGCAACACAGAACTCTGCTCAAACGCCTCCTTCAGCTCCTGCAGATGTCTGACATCAGGTACCTGTGTAAAAATGTCGTCAACATACCTGCAGTATATGGCCGGTTTCAAGTTCAAGTCGACAAAGACTTTTTTCTCGATAGTACCCATGTAAAAGTTCGCAAACAGGACACCTAGGGGAGAACCCATGGCGACCCCATCTTTTTGCTTATACATGTGCCCATCCGGGCTCAAGAAGGGTGCCTCTTTAGTACAAGCTTGGAGTAGTTTCCTCAGGATATTTTCTGGTATGTCAAGAGGAGTACAGGCCGGATCACGATACACTCGGTCCACTATCATCCCGATTGTTTCCTCCACAGGTACGTTGGTGAACAGTGATTCTACGTCTAACGAGGCTCTTATCCCTGTGGCCCGTGTTCCCCGCAGTAAGTCAACAAATTCCTTCGGGGACTTCAGGCTAAAGGTGCAAGGGACATAAGGGGTCAGTAAGCCGTTGAGTCGTTTCGCCAGTCTGTACGTGGGTGTGGGTATCTGGCTGATGATTGGCCGAAGTGGGTTTCCAGGCTTATGTGTCTTGACATTTCCATACGCATATCCAGGTTTATATTCCCCAATAATCTTTGGCAGGTGGAGTCCAGATTTCTTGGCATTCACAGTTTCAATCAATTTGTTGACCTTTGTTTTCAATTCGGCTGTAGTGTCCTTCGTTACTCTTTGGAATTTAGTTTGGTCAGAGAGTTTGTTATTTTTGTTATCAATTTTAGTTTGGTCAGGTTCATTTTCGCCAGGTATTTGTCTTTCTTAAGGATGGCGTATATTGGCGACTTGTCGCCTCTCCTGACAACTATTTCCTTGTTCTCACGAAGGCTCTTAGCTGCCGCTTTGAGCTCGGGGGTCAGTATGGTGCTCCTGTAGTCGCCTCGATTCTTTCCTCCTTCTGAAATAAGTTCTGCTTGTAAGGTGTCTTTGGTGGTGACCTTCTTTTGTGCTTCGAGTTCAAATATGTCGTCCAACAGGATCTCCAACTCGACTTTCGGGCCCAACTCACTTGGTCTGGACATAACGTGACAGTTTATACCCAGATTTAGGAGAGTGACTTGGTCTTCAGTGAGGTTGATTCCTGCAAGGTTCAGGAAGCCGTCTCTTGGTCGTGGAATTGCCATAGGCCCTCCATATAGTGTTGTTAGTTTCTTGATTATCCTTGTTTCCATGCTGAGGT
>WNGS01095716.1:0-22444 GCA_020271785.1 Procambarus virginalis
TACCAGTTGGTATACAGAATTATTTGAACATGTTTGCTGATGATGCTAAGATAATAGGAAGGATAAGAAACTTAGATGATTGTCATGCCCTTCAAGATGACCTGGACAAAATAAGTATATGGAGCACCACTTGACAAATGGAATTTAATGTTAACCCTTTAACTGTGCAACGCGCCTGCAGGCTCGCGTCTGGTTTGCGCAACGCGCCTCCGGGTATTTGTATTTTTCACGTTCCATTTAAATCTCCCGCGGCTACACGGGGTTCACATCAGCTTCCTCAGGGCTCTTGTAAACAGACGCCATCATTAAAAAAAATCGTGGTCCACATTCCCGGGTGTGGGAGCCTCAGTAGTGTGTGAGCAACCAAGGCTGGCGCTCGCAGCATGAGCGCACAGCACTGCTGTTCAGCGTGTGACCACAGCATCGCCTAATAATGTCAAAATATATATATAACTTGTATCATTTAGCCATGATAGTGTTATAGAAGAGCCTGAGTGTGATAATGACTGGGTACAATGTTCAATTATCAGTGATTCAATGCTGTTCACGATGTTCACAGCACCACAGCATTATTTCGTCCATCTAGGAATTTTCAAATGATTTCTTAGGTTCCTTTTCAAAATAAACGTGTGGTCAATTATTCATTTACAGGAATTAGTGACCAGGATTGTGATAATAGCAGGATTGTGGTTATAATTAGCGTTGTGCGTAGTATTGTGGAAGGAGGAAAGTTTGGTGAGGGAGGGAGGGCGAGAATTGAGGTAGCCTCATTGTGTGTGTGTGGCTGCCACTCTTGTTTTGCTCACCATAATAGCTTAGTGGTTCGCTATGGGCAACACATATGTACATGGGTATATATAGTGTGTGTATATAGTGTAAGAACAGTAACAGGAGAATGTTGAGAGGAGCTATTTTGGTGAGGGAGGTGACGTAATCGTAGCGTCGTCTGCTGTCTGCTGTGTGATTTTTCATGCAGTGTATGGTGGCCACTGTACTGTTTGGACACAATACCGGCTTACTTGCATAGTTCTGGTAAATAAAACATGTAGATAGGTATATAGAACATGTGTAATAAGAACTATAACAGTATGGTGGGAGGAGCAATGTTGGCGAGTAAGATGTTGGAGTGAGGGAGACTGGCTGGGTGTGGCTGCTCTCACTCGAGGTGTTCTGAGTGTGTTGATGGTGAATGTATATAGTGTGTGACAGTGTGTAGTGTGTAAATAGATTATATGTATACATAAATTAGCATGATACATAGTAAATATGTGCAGCATATGTGTACACAAGTGTCATGCACGTAACACAGTGTCTTCGGACAGTACGGTTGTTTTACTGCCATAATATAGTGTACGTGTTCACTATACATAGGATTAGTACGTAAAAACAAATAAAATGTATTTGGAACTGTGCGAAAAAAATGAACGAAAATATATTCGCGGCAACTCGCGCGCCCCGCCCCGACCGCCCCACCCGCCCCGGAGCTTACAGCACGGGTGCACGGGGAATCATGACGTCACGCCTCAACTTACGGACCCCATAGCAGCCAAAGTAAGTACAATTACGACTTTTTTTTTACATACCCATACTGAGGGAAGGGTTTTTGACACTTTAACCCTTAAATTGCGCATGGCGTATATATACGCCCTGAGTAACATGTCCAACGGTGCGCATGGCGTATATATACGCCATAGGGTGCCATTCCCGATTCAAATGGCCCGCGGCTACACGGGGTTCACAGTAGCTTCCTCAGGGCTCTTGTAAACAGACGCAATTTAAAAAAAAAATCGTGGGCAATATTCTCAGGTGTGAGAGGCACAGTACTGTTGGAGCAACCAAGGCTGGCGCACGCAGCATGAGCGATCAGCATTGCTGTTCAGCTTGTGACCACAGCATCACCGAAAAATGTCAAAATAAATATATAACTGTTATTATTTAGTGATGACAATATTACAGATGACCCGTGACTGTGATATAAATAACCAGGGTTGTGATAATAGCAGGATTGTTGTAATAATTAGCGCTGTGGGAGGAGTGATGCTGAGAGACTGAGGGAGACAGCATCGTTTACTGACTGTGTGGCCACCTGTTATTGTTTACATTTACTATACCAGCTCAGTGGTTCTCTATGGTGAACACAAATGTAGATACTTATATATATTGTGTGTATTAGTGTAATAACAGCAAAAGGATTATGCTGGGAGGAGCATTTGGGTGACGGAGGTGACGTCGTCTGCACGATTTGTCAAGCTGTTTAGAGGGTGGCCACTATGCTCTTTGGGCGCACTACAAGCTTAGGTGTACAGTTACAGTGCATAAACATGTAGATATTTATATATAATATTGTATATAGGTAATAACACTGAAAACAGTATTGTTGGGGAGAAAGTTTAGTGCGTGTGACCTTGAATGAGTGAGGGAGCCGCCAGCCGCCAGCTGTGTATACCGACGACTCTTAGTGCCTGAACTAACTATATCAGCTTAGCTGTACAGTTGTGGTGAACAAAATATATACATACTTATATAAAGTCTGTATATAGTGTAATAACACCACAAATGTATTGTTGGGGGAAAGTTTAGTGCGTGTGTTGAGGGAGTGGCAGCGAGTGGCTGGCTGGTGTGGCGGTAACTCTTCGTTGCTCTTCGACTCTCAATACCAACTTAGTGGTTCGTAATGGTGACCAAAATATGCAAATACTTATATATACCTGTGTATAGAGTGTAATAGCAGCAAACAGTATTGTTGGGGAGAAAGTTTAGTGTGTGTGTGACCTTGAATGAGTGAGGGAGCCGCCAGCCGCCAGCTGTGCATACGACGACTCTTAGTGCCTGAACTAACTATATCAGCTTAGCTGTACAGTTGTGGTGAACAAAATATATACATACTTATATATAACGTCTGTATATAGTGTAATAACACCACAAATGGTATTGTTGGGGGAGAAAGTTTAGTGCGTGTGTTGAGGGAGTGGCAGCGAGTGGCTGGCTGGTGTGTAGCGGTAACTCTTCGTTGCTTTTCGACTCTCAATACCAACTTAGTGGTTCGTTATGGTACCAAAATATGCAGATACTTATATATAACCTGTGTATAGAGTGTAATAGCAGCAAACTATTTGTTTATTGTTTTATGAACATAATATTGAATTACTAATATGCACACCATACGTTTTGAGTATAGCGATTATTCACCACTTTTATTATATAAATATATTACAATACACACTATTGAATAATATTACTGCAAAAAAACTAAGAAAAAATCAATCGGAGACATTGAAACAATTAGGTAATAATATCTTTGTGGCAACTCCCATCTGTCAGCACGGGTGACGCTGACCGGCCCTGGCGACCGCTCTGTCAACGCCCACTTTTTGCCAGACTTCCTCGGTCAATTGCGCCCAAAATATGTGACCTACGATTTTTTTGCTATTTTTCCCGTGCTCAGGGGACACAAATTAACGTGTTTAGAAGACGAAAAAAATTTTTGGAATTTTTTTTTTCTTGCGCACAGGGGTGTAAATGTCCCCAGGACCCCTGAGCAGTGTAAGGGTTAAAAAGAAAAATAATTTTTTCCAGAGAATTTATTTCCTGCGCACCACGGGGGTGTCATATTTGGAGGCAACGCAGTTAAAGGGTTAATAAACGTCACGTTATGGAATGTGGAATAGGAGAACATAGACCCCACGCAACCTATATATTATGTGAGAAATCTTTAAAGAATTCTGATAAAGAAAGAGATCTAGGGGTGATTCTAGATAGAAAACTATCACCTGAGGACCACATAAAGAACGTTGTGCGAGAAGCCTATGCCACGCTTTCTAATTTCAGAATTGCTTTTAAATACATGGATGGCGATATACTAAAGAAATTGTTCACGACTTTTGTTAGGCCAAAGCTAGAATCTGCAGTGATTGTGTGGTGCCCATATCTTAAGAAGCACATCAACAAACTGGAAAAGGTGCAAAGACATGCTACTAAGTGGCTCCCAGAACTGAAGGGCAAGAGCTATGAGGAGAGGTTAGAGGCATTAAATATGACAAAACTAGAAGACAGAAGAAAAAGTGGTGATATGAGGTGATAAAATCAAAAGTGAAAATCAAAATAGTAACAGGAATTGATAAAATCGATAGGGAAGATCTCTTGAGACCTGGAGCTTAAAGAACAAGAGGTCATAGATTTAACCCTTAAAGTGCGCATCACATCATATGACGTGCTAGGCGTTTTACCAGTCAACTGCGCATCACGTCATATGATGTGTTGGAGTACTACGCAAGATTTAAATGGCCCGCGGATACACGGGGTTCACCACACCTTCATCAGGGCTCTTGTAAACAGACGCCATTTTTAAAAAAAATCGTGGGCCAAACACCTGGGTGTTATTGGTCTCAGTATTGAGTGAGCAACCAAGCCTGACGCACGCAGCATGAGCTAACAGCACTGCTGTTCAGCTTGTGACCACAGCATCGCCTAAAAATGCTAAAATATACTTGTTCATGCTATTATGTAGCGATGATATTATTACAGAAGACCCCTGACTGTGATAAAACTGACCAGGGTTCTGATAATAGCAGGATTGCGATGATATTTAGCGCTGTGCGCTATGGAGGGAGGAGTAATGCTATGGGAGGGAGGGTGGTGGCGATGTTTTCTGACTGTGTGTGGCCACCTTCTATTGACTGCACTCAGCATACCAGCTTAGTGGTTCGCTATAGTGAACACAAATGTAGATACTTATATATAACGTGTGCATAGAGGGTATAAACAGCAAGAGAAGGTTTGGAGCCGCCATTTTGGTGAGGGCAGTGGCGTCATCTGCACGACGCCACTGTGCAGACAACGGTGTTGTTTACTGGTTACCACGATGGTCTTTGGGTCACCATACCAGTTTATTTGTACAAGTATGGTGAATAAAACAGGTAAATATTTATTTATAATGTGTGTATATAGCGTAATAACACCACACAGTATTGTTGGAGGAGAAATATTAGTGCGTCTGGCCTTGAGGGAGGCAGCTATCAGCTGACTGTGTTAGGTCCTATGTCTTTGTGACTTTACTCACCATATAAGCTTAGATGTACAGTTATGGTGAACAAAACATGTAGATACTTATATATACCGTCTGTATATAGTGAATTATAGCAAAAACAGTATTGTGGGAGGAGAATGTGGGCGAGTCAGATGAGTGGGGGGGAGGGCGGGAGTGGCTGGCTGGTACACGGCGGTCACTCCTCGTTACTTTTTGACTCATAATAGCTACTTAGTGGTTCGTTATAGTGAACAAAACATGCAGATACTTATATATAACCTGTGCTTATAGTGTAATAACCGACATAGTATTTGTTCACTGATTGATGAACATAACTGAATCAACAATATGCACACCATATTTTTGAGTACAGCAATGATTCACTCATTTTATTATATAAATATATCAAACTACACACTATTCAATAATATTACAGCAAAAAAGCTATGAAACATCAATCAGAGACATTGAAATAATTAGGTAATTATCTCTTTGTGGCAACTCTGGCCTGACAGCTGGCGAGCAACAGACCGCCTGGGACGCATGCTGAGTCGGCGCCTATAATTTGCCAGACTTCCCCGCCCTATAGCGGGCAATATATGGCACTTACGATTTTTTTATTATTTTTCCCGTGATCAGTGAACACAAATTAACAGGTTAGAAAGAAAAAATAATTTTTTTTTTTTCAAAATGACATGCGCCTGTGCGGATAGCAGGATATTAGACCCCGAGCATGTTAAGGGTTAAACTAGCTAAACACAGATGCCGAAGAAACATAAGAAAATTCACTTTTGCAAGCAGAGTGGTAGATGGTTGGAACAAGTTAGGTGAAAAGGTGGTGGAGGCCAAGACCGTCAGTAGTTTCAAAGCGTTATATGACAAAAAGTGTTGGGAAGACGGGACACCACGAGCGTAGCTCTCATCCTGTAACTACACTTAGGTAATTACATTTAGGTTATTACATGTGGAGGGGAGATGGGAAGGCCAGCATGAGGTGGGGGGGAGGGGGTGACCAGGCAGGAGATCACAGACGTGTGATCTGTCTCTGTCCAGTCTCGCCCACTGTTACAACCCTGGGTTCTTTAGTTGGAAACCAGAGGTCAAATTTGAGTAAATAAACTACCTTGTAGTATTCGACACGCTTGCTGACGTGTAACTGTTTGTATCTTCCCTGCCAGACGTAAGACAATTCTTGTTGCTCACAAAGCATTCAGACTCTTGAGCTTGTTGTGGATTAAGTAACATTGTTATAAGATTAACTATCCTTAGAATGAGTAAGGTAACATTATGAGACATAGGAGAAGATGTTTTAATGTGTATAGCTGCACGATCAATTAGGCTCTTCCCGGCACCACACATGCGGGAGGCTGATCTGGGCTGAAGCGTCCTTCTGGTCTGAGCTGGCGTGGTGTAAACAACTGGACTTTGGGTGGCTCACCACCTCTCTCCCTTTCCTCTTACTTATTTCCTTTACCTCAAGTTAAGTTATATTGATTGTATTGTAATTGTGCCTATTCTGGTACAGTAGTTTGTGTAGACCGGTGGTAGTATTTTGCCAGTGTTTTGGGTACCCATTAGTGTTGTGTTGGAAGGTACCATGTGGCTCACTACCCCTAAGCTACCCAAGTTTCACGTGTTCCTTAGTAGAGCTTTACCCTAGCTTGTGTTCAGTGTAAAACCTTGTATCCTGCTTATGTGGACCAAGGCTTTTAACGTAAGGCAGTGTGGTAAAGTTATTAATATTATTGTTATTGGTGTGAATGTACATGGGGGGTTGTTAAGGGGTTAATAAATAAGTAAGCTAGAACAGAGTATCCCTTCTTCCTGTGTGGGAGTGCAACGATCAACCTCTAGTCTGACAGGGTTTAGTAGCAAGTGTATTACTGTGGATAATTTACTTTGGGGGCCGTGCCTTTTAGTTCTCCCATATTTGATACCTCTGTATTCTAACTACCCTTACCCCTTAATAGTACCAGTTCCCCCATAGCAAGTGCACCATTATTCATAACACCCGCCCACCTGCCTGCACGCCCACCTGTCAACTCACCCACCTGTTCACCCACCTGCCTGCACGCCCACCTGTCAACTCACCCACCTGTTCACCCACCTGCCTGCACGCCCACCTGTCAACTCGCCCACCTGTTCACCCACCTGCCTGCACGCCCACCTGTCAACTCACCCACCTGTTCACCCACCTGCCTGCACGCCCACCTGTCAACTCACCCACCTGTTCACCCACCTGCCTGCATGCCCTCCAGCCAACCCACCCACCTACCTGTTCACCCACCTGCCTGCTCGCCCACCTGCCTGCTCGCCCACCTGCCTGCTCGAACCTGTTCACCCACCAAGCCCATCTGCCTGCCACCCACCCATCCAAAACCCACCTGCCTGAACCCACCTATCCCTGCCTGCCCACCCACCCACTTTCCCTGCCCACCTACCAGCTAGGCAGCTAACCACCTACCCAGTTCCACACACTAATTAATTTATCAGTTCAAATCATGAGTGTGGTATAAAAATTATTGGAAATGGTCCCTTTTGGACAGAGGTGAAAAAGTACTCTTATCCGGAAAACGTGATTATCTGGCTGGGGGTCCTTCCCATATAGTCTGAATAATCGAGTGGTACCTTACTAGCCCGACCTGCTGAAAGATTCAGAAAAACCCCAGGGTTTGGACACAGTGCAATCAGCATCTGAAACCAAGGCTTGGCCAGCCACCACGGGGCCAGAAAAACCACTCTTCCCCAAAAAGATTTTATCTCTGCCATAACCTAAAGCAACAGCTGGACTCAGGGAATGAAGGAACCCCCCCCCCCCCCACCTCAACCAGTTCTGCCAGAAAGTGTACAACGAGAACGCCTCACACTCGAGGAACGGCACCACCTATATTGGCAGGCGTCGGGACCAAGCCGACATGAAGAGGTACATCTCCGAGCGCCCGAACGTCTGACAGAGGCACAGAAGACAGGCTGTGTCGACCGTCCACTCCGTGGAAAGGGGAATGAAGCAAGAGAGGCCATCCGCCAGGACGTTGGACACCACTTAAACATGAACGGTGCGGAGAGCTAAACCCCGAGAACTCTGCAGAAGAGCTACCCAAAGTGACAAGCCCCAAGGAGTGATTGACTGCAGAGAGCCTCTGCGGTTGAGATAATGAACCAATGGAGAGCAGTCCGAATGGAGCCAAATCATGAGCCCCGAGGCAATCGAATCCGCCGCTGCAAACTCCCGCAGCCCAATGGAAGAACAGAGCCCAAGGCCCCTGGCCTGCCTGGTGAGTGTTGGTAATAAAACTCCAGCTGAAAGACAAGGCGCCCGTGAACACATTGAGGAAGGGAAGGGGAAGGCGCCAAGGCACTGAACCATGGTAAACCCGAAGAAGCTAGAAACGCAGCAAACAACACGAAGACCCCAGAGGTCGAATCCAGCAATCGTGAGAATGGCAAAATAGGCTGCCCCGAAGATTCCAAAACAACCTCTGAAGTCATTCCCTGCCCAACGGGAAAACCAGCAAATCATATTTCAGGCTCCCACACAGCTGCTCGAACAACCACTGAGTGACCCGGGTCCCCCTCGAAAAACAGCAGACAGCGGGTCTGCAGCCGGAGCAAAGCCATAGGGAAAAGAGAAATGGATGCAGTCCGAGAATCTGACACGAGGCCCATTCAAGTCCATACCCGAGATGGAACCAGATGGGACTTCCAATTCACCTGGAACCTAAATCCAGCAAGCTCGGAAAGAACCATGTCCCTGGCAAGCAGACATGCAGACCGGCTGTTACCCCATACCAACCAGTTGTTGAGGTAGGCCAGATCCCAAACCCCTAGCAGACAAAGATGGGCCACCACGATCCGGGTTAAACGTATGAACATGCGAGGTATCAGTTTCAAGCCGAACGAAAGCAGTAAGCCATGAACGCCCTTTATGCCCGACCAAGAAACCTAGCTAGTCCTTAAACCCCGAATGAATAGGATCATGCCAATACGCGTCCTTGAGGTCCAGGGAGATCATCCAAATGCCGGCTCGAGAAGAAGCTGAAAGGAGGGGCAAGGAATCCAATGGTTCAGACGGGACAAGTCCAGAATGAACTGGAGATCTACACAGTCCCGTTTTGGAACTGGAAACAAGCGGGAAACCCACTTGAGGGACGAAGGCGTTTCAACCACGCCTGAATGAACCCACTCCAAAATAACCCGACAGAGACGAGGAAGTAGCCTCCTCCTCCAACACTGAACCCCCGACTAGAGGATCCACAGCCCAACGCCTCCAAAGGCCGGAAGAGACGATGTGAAAAGCCCATGAATTGTGGGACCAAGTGTGGGCAAACAGAGTCAACCTCCTCCCATTGCCCCATCAACAAGGCGCCGTGGGAAAGGGCCGATGTGCCCTCCGAAAAGCAGATTTCCACGCATAGCGACCAGGTGAAGAAGGCTCTGGAGGACGCGCTGGTTCTGAACCTGGTGCGGCTCTGAACACACACTCAACTCCCCCACCCCCTTCCACCCCTCCCACGATAAACAATAGCCGACAAAAATTGAGAAACAAAGTCCTCCGGAAGTAACAGACAGAAAGGAGACAAGAACGGTAAAGCCAGATCCCAAGCAAAATCTAAAGAAAGAGTAAAAACAGCCTGCTGTCCTTCCTCCCCCCCCCCCTTCACCCCGAAGGTTTCCAGTACTCAAAACTCCTGGCTACTAGCACACATCCATTTATAACACCGTAACATGGACAAAAACTCCAAAGAAAACAGGAATATGGAGCCAGAGCAACAGCGACCATTCAGCACAGCATCAGTCCTTAACTGCCTGGGGGTGGCCTGGCTTACCCAGGCCAGCTCGTCCTCTCCCCTTCAGCAGGGTGGCGCTAACGACCAGCGCCACCCCACAGAAGGGGACAACGTTGGACAAGTTGTCATTGAACAGGTTAGTTGGACAATGTTTTGCTTGTTTGTTTGCTTTCTGGGGGAGTTCTTTTGTGCTTTTGAGGATGTATGTCACAATTTTCAACCAGACAGTGGTCTATTTTGATTCGCCTATCTCTCTGGGTCCTTCCCCGATTGATGGCAATTATGACATACTTTAAATGTAAAGTGCTCATAGGAAATTGCTCCCTGCGTCTCTCAGAGGGGGCCAGGTTCTGGGTCGTGGCCCCGGTAGGCTTACAAAGAACTTTGCAACTGATAACACTCAAGTAGTATGGCACTTGATCAGTAAGATAGCTTCAGGGAGCCTCTGGGGCTCTCCCACAGAAAAAGAAGCTAAAAACAAACTTAAATATTTCTAGGTCTAGCATAACACACACACACATGTACAGTACTATATTAGGCCTCAGATAGCATGTAGAAGGCCTAGGAAGAGCATGTTAAATTAGTTTATTTTGTCCTTGCATCATAAGTAGAAAATCTTTTTTTTCCAGCTTGTCCATATTCATTAATACCGATTTCCACTTTCTAATTGCGTTGTACGTCGGTATGTGTACTGTGGTCCTCATCCTTTATATAAATACTATCAAAACAGGAAGATGAGCTGTTTTACTTTATGAAGTTCATCTTTAGATCTGCATATACCTCTTGCCTCCTTGGACACACCAAATTCTAGTCCCGGTGTTAAGTAAGCCTTCTCAAGTCTGGAGGCACGGTAGTGTTGTGTCTAGCTCTACTACTACAGCAAATGCACAGAAGACTAATGCATATACATTATATATAATGTATGCTTCTTATTGTAAGCATGCATTGTATATACATTGTATATATATAATGTATGCTTCTTATTGTGACTAGAAAAAGGCATTTCATTACATTCAAGTTTCTGTCTCCCTGTCTCATGAAATGAAAGAAAGGAGTTGCAATCCATGAAGGGGGTGTATAGGAAGGGGGTGGGAGAAAAAGGAAAAGGGAAATACAGTGGTACCTTGAGTAACGAATTTAATCCGTTCCATGTTCGTCATGTGAAACGGACGTCATACAAAACGAGTGTCCCCCATGTAACCAGTGTGATGCACTGTGTTTATTGTGAAATTCCCCCAGTGTGCATGACATCAAATGTTCCCCAAAATATCATTTATTTTGTAAAATGATAAATTACCTTCCCTGAATATGTCTATGTAAAAATAATTACCAAATTCCACTTAATTTGGCTGTGTGGGCATGGACAAGGTGGGCTGTGACGTCATCAGGGCCTGGTCGCCCGTGTGTGAAGCTCCCAGACACGGTCGTGCAGGCCATTCAAGCACCGCGTGTAGCCACAAATATATTTTCAAATATTTTTTCTATGTATTTCCAATGCGGTTTTATTTGTTTCTTCTATCGTGTATGATGCATATTTGTGACCTTTACAATATGTATACAGTAGAATGTTCATAATTTTCCATGGAACTGTGATACATGTGTCAGTAATGTGTCCACAATAAATGTTTGTCACAATATTACGTGGTAAAAATTCACTAAAATTACAATATGTACAGTTTCACATACTAGCAAGTGAATAAGAGGTCATAGATATAAACTGGCTAAACACAGATGCCGAAGAAATATAAGAAAATTCACTTTCGCAAACAGAGTGGTAGACGGTTGGAACAAGTTGGGGGAGAAGGTGGTGGAGGCCAAGACCGTCAGTAGTTTCAAAGCGTTATATGACAAAGAGTGCTGGGAAGACGGGACACCACGAGCGTAGCTCTCATCCTGTAACTACACTTAGGTAATTACACTTAGGTAATTACTCAGTACTTTGGAGGTGCGTAATAGTCAACGAAGTAGTCCATGGTACACAGCGCGACTTTGCTCTCCTTGCACCAGCTACAGATTTTTTTTTCCTGTTTCATCGTTGTGTGTGCTTGCAAATAACGCACTCACGTACACCCTTGGCTTTAGTACTTGTAGGTGGTATGTAGCCAAGCTTGTAAAGCATAAGGTAGTATTGAAACGATTATAGGAAAAGCTCAATTTGTAAGGTAGTCTTGAAAAGATCGCTTTGTATGGTCCCACACAGGAAGAGATTCAGCTAGCCTCAAAGAGTGTCCATCAGTCAGGAAGAGATTCAGCTAGCCTCAAAGAGTGTAATTACCTAAGTGTAGTTACAGGATGAGAGCTACGCTCGTGGTGTCCCGTCTTCCCAGCACTCTTTGTCATATAACGCTTTGAAACTACCGACGGTCTTGGCCTCCACCACCTTCTTCCCTAACTTGTTCCAACCGTCTACCACTCTGTTTGCGAAAGTGAATTTTCATATATTTCTTCGGCATCTGTGTTTAGCTAGTTTATATCTATGACCTCTTGTTCTTAAATTTCCAGGTCTCAGGAAATCTTCCCTATCGATTTTATCAATTCCTGTTACTATTTTGTATGTAGTGATCATATCACCTCTTTTTCTTCTGTCTTCTAGTTTTGGCATATTTAATGCCTCTAACCTCTCCTCGTAGCTCTTGCCCTTCAGTGTCCATCAGTCAGGAAGAGATTCAGCTAGCCTCAAAGAGTGTCCATCAGTCAGAAAGAGATTCAGGTATTCTTGAAAATATCTATGGAAAACACCACCATGGAAGCCCCTAACACTGTTCATCTATGCTACTTGTATCAGATGCATCATCACTGAATGCAGAAAACGATTCATCTATGTATCATCTATATAAATTGGAGATGGCAAGGGTGAGGCTCAGAGCTGCAACTGGATACGCTCGCTGTATCCTCCTCATAGGTGCTGTATCACTGGCATCTGACCATTGTGTTAAGCCCTTATTGCGCCTAGCTTCACCAATGTTATGACCCTTATGTTCTTCAAACAATAGGGTCTGAATTGCACCGACTGAGCGCAGTCTTTCAACACCGTGTCAGACAGGTGTTTGAGAGCCAGAGGCATGGTGTGCCACAAATGGTTGCTCAAGCAGTACTAACCCAGCCAGCAGCCCCTTGTCTTTCATATTTGTTATAGCAAAAGGTTCGTTCAGTGTTTGTTGGGTAGGCTGCTCCATTATGACAATCTTTCTTTGTTTCAAATGTGTTCCATTTGTTTTGTATTTGTCACTTCCGTCTCAACAATGGAGCAGCCTACCCGACAAACACTGAACGAACCTTTATGGCATTTGTCCATTTTTCAAATTGTTTCAACAGTTCTTTTATTTTTCGTTTTTTTTTTATTTAAGAAACATGGAGCAGCCGACCTGTAGACCACCGAACAAACCTTTTTGACATTTGTACTGGTTTTCGAAATTCTTCATTTTTCTATTATTTACGTTTTTTGTATGTAAGAAACATGGAGCAGCCTACCTGCCGACCACCAAACGAACCTTTCAACAATAAGACAAATGAAAAATAAATATTGAACACATTTGAAGAAATGAAAATGTCATAATGGTTTATTGAGTGTATATGTAAGGTAGGCTGCGCCATTATTGAGACGTAAATGACAAATACAAAACAAATGGAACACATTTGAAACAAAGAAAGATTGTTATAATGGAGCAGCCTACCTGCCGAACACCGAACGAACCTTTTTGACATTTGTTGTATATCAGACATTTCATTTCTTTTTTCTTACAAAAACGTCAATGCTTTGCTACATCTCAGCAGTCACCCCTTTATATCCCAGCATCATTAGCATCTTTAAACAAGAACAACATAATTTATGTGCATCGTCGGAGGCGTCTAAGAATGTGCAAGAACCAGCGCGACCCCACCATGTGGTGTTGACGTTACTCAAACCAGCGTTCGTCATACGGGACGATTTGATGCCGATCGGGCCGTTCGTTACCCAAAATGTTCGTCTTTTGGGGCGATCGTTATGCGAGGTACCACTGTATATACAAAAGGTGAAGATTTTAATAGGTACTGCATTAAATTTAGAACAGTAAAAATGGCATTACAAATTGAGATTGAGACTTTGAATCAAAATGAGGAAAAAAGTAAGCTTATAAATTTCCACAGATGTACATTTCTTTTTAACCCTTAAACTGCGCAACGCGCGCCTGCAAGCTCACGTCTGGTTTGCGCAACGCACCTCCGGGTATTTGTATTTTTCACGTTCCATTCAAAACTCCCGCGGCTACATGGGGTTCACATCAGCTTCTTCAGGGCTCTTGTAAACAGAAGCCATCTTAAAAAAAATCGTGGTCCACATTCCCGGGTGTGGGGGCCTCAGTAGTGAGTGAGCAACCAAGGCTGGCGCTCACAGCATGAGCGCACAGCACTGCCGTTCAGCGTGTGACCACAGCATCGCCTAATAATGTCAAAATATGTACAGTGGTACCTCAGTTTAAGAGTTTAATTCGTTCCTGGAGACAGCTCTTATTCCGAAAAACTCGTATTCTGAAGCTAATTTCCCCATAAGAAATAATGGGAAATGAATTAATCCGTTCCTGACTACCCCAAAAACCCCATATCAAACTAAATTTTTATACCTAATTCATCTAAATAAACCTACAAAACTATGTTCAAGTTATTACTTACCTTGCTCTTGAATGCTGTAGGTGTATGGAAGATGGTGAGGAGGGGGGAGGAGGAGAGGAGTTACTGTTTGGAAGGGGAGTCCCTTTCCATTATCACATCAGGCAGTGAGGACTTCACTGGTATGCACACACTGGCACATTTTGCCTGCATACCACTAGGACTTGCTTGTCTTACTAAGAATTTCTCTAAAGACACTTGTTTTTTTTCCCTACATTTTAACACTTGTCTGTAGTAAGACATCACATTATCATTTAAAAGGTCAATGCTGTAACACTGTAAAGGTGTTTGGTTTATTTTTATTTAATACATACATGGAGATATATGAGTCACAGACAAGGATTTGACAGATGCCAACTTGTCTGGCCTGGATCTCACACCTCTAAGTGTTAATTGACAACCAAGTGACCTGAGGTCAGCCAGGCGAATCTCACCTGGCTCTCGCTAATCTTATAATTGAGCCGGGTAGCCTTCAAACATGCCGACGTTTAAGGAGTGGCTTGGTAGAGTGCCGGAGGCTATCTAACTTGTGGGCGGAGTTAGCTACCAGGTTTCCCAATATATACTCGGAGAGATATCGATTCAGGATCAGGAGAAGGACAGAAGAAGCAGAGCAAAAGACAAGAACAGCTGGCGGGGGCGGGACAGTCTCTGTCAACTACAGACTCCCCCCCCCCCCTCTCTATTCCACGGAAACTCAAGACACTTGGTGAGTTGAACATTAAGGTGACTTAGTCGTGTTTACAAGTGTTGTGTGATGATCAGGGGCAGTCGAGTTGTAGGGTTCTCGAATTCTTGGATGATGACTCACTTTGAAATATTAAGCTTGAACATTTAAACTTGCTTGAATTATTGATACTTAGTATGTGAAATATAATTGAAAGTTATTATTTAAATTGTGTTTAACTTTGTTACCTGGAGTTTTGAGTGAGAGGAGGAAACCTCAGCGGTTACTGGTTCCATGATTTTAATGAATACATGATAAAGATGGAACATACTAATAATGACCTAATGATATCATCTTTTCTGAATATTGAGATTAATGAGTACATGTTTAGAGTTGAAACATGGTAATAACATCTTTTGATACGGACAAGTTCCATTCCTTGTCTTGTATGTAGATGATCTAGAATGGATGGTGGCAGCATTTCCTATTTTCTATCTTCTATTTTCTACTTCTACTATCTACTCTTCTACATCTACTATCTACTTTCCTACTTCTACCTATCTACCCTTCTACCTCTTCTACTCATCCTACTCACTTCTTAGTTACTCATTATTCCAAATTCCTCCCCCCCCTACCCCTTTCTATTTTCTAATTTCTTCTTCTACTATCTACTCTACTATCATTTCCTACTTCTATCAGCCTTTTCTACTTCTACTATCTACCCTTCTACCTCTTCTACTTATCCTACTCACTGCCTACTTACTCATTATTCAATTTCATTTCCCCCCCCCCCCCCGTTACAATGCAACGGCCTGCTACAGCTTTATCTGGGTGAGTTTTTTCAACAAAACTTTGCAGTTCTTCCATACTTCACACATTTTCTTAATCAAGGAGGGACATCCTCTACTGCCTCTACTCACAGCTATTTTCTTAGGTTGAACCTTATCAATGGCTTTCTTGAGACCCATGGTGAGATATATATAATAACAAACTGTATAGTCAAATGACCAAAAATCCAACAAACACTGAAAATCCAGGTGAAGAATTGATGTGGGAGACAATGGTAAACTGAGGGGCGGAGGGGCGACGATCGCCGATCGACCACGCGCTAGGTCGGCCTGTACGCGTATCAACAAACTCGCGTCCCGAGGTAACCCTCACGTTCCGAGACATAATTTTCGAGGAAATCCTGCTCGTCTTCCGAAAAACTCGCATACAGGACACTCGCATTCCGAGGTACCACTGTATATATAACTTGTAATATTTAGCCATGATAGTATTATAGAAGAGCCTGAGTGTGATAATGACTGGGTACAATGTTCAAATATCAGTGATTCAATGCTGTTCACGATGTTCACAGCGCTAGCCACAGCACCAGAGCATTATTTCGTCCATCTAGGAATCTTCAAATGACTTCTTAGGTTCCTTTTCAAAATAAACGTGTGATCAATTATTCATTTACAGGAATTAGTGACCAGGATTGTGATAATAGCAGGATTGTGGTTATAATTAGCATTGTGTGTAGTATTGTGGAAGAAGGAATTTTGGTGAGGGAGGGAGGGCGAGAATTGAGGTAGCCTCATTGTGTGTGTGTGTGGCAGCCACTCTTGTTTTGCTCACCATACTAGCTTAGTGGTTCGCTATGGGCAACACATATGTACATGGGTATATACAGTGTGTGTATATAGTGTAAGAACAACAACAGGAGAATGTTGAGAGGAGCTATTTTGGTGAGGGAGATTACGTTGTAATCGTAGCGTCGTCTGCTGTCTGCTGTGTGATTTTTCATAACAGCAACAGGAGTATGTTGATAGGAGCTAAGAACATAAGAACAAAGGTAACTGCAAAAGGATTATTGGCCCATACGAGGCAGCTCCTATTTATAACCACCCAATCCCACTCATTACATGTCCAACCCACGCTTGAAACAATCAAGGTATTTACCCAAGTCTTTCCTAAATCTAAACTTATCCAATTTATACCCATTGTTTCGTGTTCTGTCTGGTCCATACAAGGCAGCTGCTATTGGCCCATACGAGGCAGCTGCTATTGGCCCATACGAGGCAGCTGCTATTGGCCCATACGAGGCAGCTGCTATTGGCCATATGAGGCAGCTGCTATTGGCCCATACGAGGCAGCTGCTATTGGCCCATACGAGGCAGCTGCTATTGGCCTATACGAGCTATTTTGGTGAGGGAGGTGACGTTGTAATCGTAGTGTCGTCTGCTGTGTGATTTCTCATGCAGTGTAAGGTGGCCACTGTACTGTTTGGACACAATACCGGCTTACTTGCATAGTTCTGGTAAATAAACATATACAATATATATAATATTCAGAGGTTGAAAATGGGAAATAGATTCACGGAAATGAAAAGGAAATGTGTGAAACATTAAACGAAAAGTTCCAAAGTGTGTTTGTACAAAATGAAATCTTCAGGGAACCAGATACAATAAGAATTCCAGAGAACAACATAGAGCACATAGAGGTGTCTAGAGACGAAGTGGAAAAAATGCTCAAAGAGCTAAATAAGAACAAAGCAGTTGGTCCAGATGGAGTTTCACCATGGGTTCTGAGAGAATGTGCACCTGAGCTCAGCATCCCTCTTCAACTGATCTTTCAGGCATCCCTGTTTACAGGAGTTGTAGCTGATGTGTGGAAAAAGGCTAACATAGTTCCAATTTACAAGAGTGGAAGCAGGGAAGACCCCCTTAATTATAGACCGGTATCATTGACAAGTGTAATAGTCAAAATATTGGAAAAAATAATTAAAACTAAATGGGTAGCACACCTGGAGAGAAATGATATAATATCAGACAGACAGTATGGTTTTCGATCTGGTAGATCCTGTGTATCGAATTTACTCAGTTTTTATGATCGAGCAACAGAGATATTACAGGAAAGAGATGGTTGGGCTGACTGCATCTATCTGGACCTAAAAAGGCTTTCGACAGAGTTCCACATAAGAGGTTGTTCTGGAAACTGGAAAATATTGGAGGAGTGACAGGTACGCTTCTAACATGGATGAAAAACTTTCTGACTGATAGAAAAATGAGGGCTGTGATCAGAGGCAATGTATCGGACTGGAGAAATGTCACAAGTGGAGTACCACAGGGTTCAGTTCTTGCACCAGTGATGTTTATTGTCTACATAAATGATCTACCAGTTGGTATACAGAATTATATGAACATGTTTGCTGATGATGCTAAGATAATAGGAAGGATAAGAAATTTAGATGATTGTCATGCCCTTCAAGAAGACCTGGATAAAATAAGTATATGGAGCACCACTTGGCAAATGGAATTTAATGTTAATAAATGTCATGTTATGGAATGTGGAATAGGAGAACATAGACCCCACACAACCTATATATTATGTGAGAAATCTTTAAAGAACTCTGATAAAGAAAGAGATCTAGGGGTGGTTCTAGATAGAAAACTATCACCTGAAGACCACATAAAGAATATTGTGCAAGGAGCCTATGCTATGCTTTCTAACTTCAGAATTGCTTTTAAATACATGGATGGGGATATACTAAAGAAATTGTTCATGACTTTTGTTAGGCCAAAGCTAGAATATGCAGCTGTTGTTTGGTGCCCATATCTTAAGAAGCACATCAACAAACTGGAAAAGGTGCAAAGACATGCTACTAAGTGGCTCCCAGAACTGAAGGGTAAGAGCTACGAGGAAAGGTTAGAAGCATTAAATATGCCAAAACTAGAAGACAGAAGAAAAAGAGGTGATATGATCACTACATACAAAATAGTAACAGGAATTGATAAAATCGACAGGAAAGATTTCCTGAGACCTGGAGCTTCAAGAACAAGAGGTCATAGATATAAACTGGCTAAACACAGATGCCGAAGAAATATAAGAAAATTCACTTTCGCAAACAGAGTGGTAGACGGTTGGAACAAGTTGGGGGAGAAGGTGGTGGAGGCCAAGACCGTCAGTAGTTTCAAAGCGTTATATGACAAAGAGTGCTGGGAAGACGGGACACCACGAGCGTAGCTCTCATCCTGTAACTACACTTAGGTAATTACACTTAGGTAATTATATAGATAGGTATATATAACGTGTAAATATGTTATATGGCGAGTAAGATGTTGGAGTGAGGGAGATTGGCTGGGTGTGACTGCTCTCACTCTAGGTGTTCTGAATGTGTTGATGGTGAATGTATATAGTGTGTGACAGTGTATAGTGTGTAAATAGATTGTGTATATACGTAAATTAGCTTGATGCATAGTAAATACGTGCAGCATATGTGTACACAAGTGTCATGCACGTAACACAATGTCTTCGGACAGTACAGATGTTTTACTGCTATAATATAGTGTATGTGTTCATTATACATAGGATTAGCACGTAAAAACAAATAAAATGTATTTGGAACTGTGCGAAAAAAATGAACGAAAATATATTCGCGGCAACTCGCGCGCCCCGCCCCGAGCGCCCCACCAGCCCCGGGAGCTTACAGCACGGGCGCACGGGGAATGATGACGTCACGCCCCAACTTACGGACCCCATAGCAGCCAAAGTAAGTACAATTTCGATTTTTTTTCTACATACCCATACTGAGGGAAGGGTTTCTGACACTTTAAAAAGAAAAAATAATTTTTTCCAGAGAATTTATTTCCTGCGCACTGCGGGGGTGTCATATTTGGAGGCAAGGCAGTTAAGGGGTTAACAGATTATTTCATTGTTTTAATGATAAATGTGAATATATTAATTTCAGGTATATGGGGAAGCATCATTTGTGTTTCCACTTCTTGTTGGCGAGACGTTTGCAAGACATTACTACCAAAAGCGTGGAGAAGATCAAGCAGGTCAAGAATCATAATGTCACCATATTATAGCTGAATTCTTTGTTGTAAGATTTATTCCTTGTTTTTATGAATTTTGTTTTTATTAAGTACAGTAGCAAATTTATTATCTTTATAATATATATGTTCATTGTGTTTAACCCTTAACATGCTCGGGGTCTAATATCCTGCTATCCGCACAGGCGCATGTCATTTTGAAAAAAAAAATTGTTTTTTCTTCCTAACCTGTTAATTTGTGTTCACTGATCACGGGAAAAATAATAAAAAAATCGTAAGTGCCATATATTGCCCGCTATAGGGCGGGGAAGTCTGGCAAATTATAGGCGCTGACTCAGCATGCGTCCCAGGCGGTCTGTTGCTCGCCAGCTGTCAGGCCAGAGTTGCCACAAAGAGATAATTACCTAATTATTTCAATGTCTCTGATTGATGTTTCATAGTTTTCTGGGGGGAGCCCCGTCGGCTCCCCGGAGCTATCCCAGGCTGATATGCTAATTTCAGACTTTGGCATCAGTCATGTGTATGGAGTTCTTAGGCCTACCGGGGACCACGGCCAGAACCGGGCCCCCTCAGAGAGGCAAGGGGAGCAATGGCCTATAGAAGCCCCCGTGTGGTTGGAAGCATTCTATGTCTGCCATCGACCGGGACAGGCACCCAGAAAGGTAAGCGCCCCAAAACAAACCCCTATTCTGGTTAAAATTGCTACCAAAATCCGAACTAGTGGATAGAACTCCCAAACAGAAAAACAAGCAAACTAGTGTGACGTCACACGTCACCGCGCCGCTGTCTGCGCAGCTCCCCCCTCCCCGGGAGGGGGAAGGTGGAGCCCCAGACCTCCCACGCCGGCTATCCACCCATCAGTTCTTCGGCTGATGCTATAGGCACCGGTTATGTGCTCCGGCTCCAGTGGTTGTTTCAGCACTGCACCTAGAGTGTGGTGTCTGTTTTCTAGGTGGTGCGCGAGCCGGGAGTGATTCTCCAGTACTCGGGCTGCATGCGCCTAGGGTTCCCTTCCCTAGGTGCCCTGTAAGTACTGCCCTTGGGACTTGGGGCCACCTTCCACAAGTTCCTTGGGGTCTGCCCCTGCTAGGCCGTTTACTGCTTGGTTTTCGGCCGCTCTTTGTGTGCTCGGGTGTTCTGTCTCCCTTGTTCGCCTTAGAGTAAGGGGCAGTTTTGCACTGGTGGGGCGCAGGGTACTGTGCAGCTTGTCTTTTCCCAATCATAGCGGCCGGCTCTGTTCCGCTTGGGTACGCTGTCCTCTTGCGGGGTTTTCTTTTTCTTTTTGTTTATCTACCTGGTGGGGGGGTCTGCCTTCGTTCTTGCCCCTGGTGTCCCTTGTGTTCTGAGTTTTCTGGTGGTACCCCCTGCTAGGTCCCCGTGAGTGTACACGTCCCGGGGGTTCAGCTCTTAGAAAGTTGTTTGGTAGTTTTGGGTGCCGGTTAGCAGTACCCTGCCTGGGATTACCTGAGCGCGAGTCCTCTTATAGTAAACGCTCGGGACCCTGGGAAACCCCTGGGGGCGCGTGGGTCCGATGGATGTGACCCCAGAGCCCCCCCCTCGCTTCCAGCGAGTTTGAGGGTTGCTCACCCCTTGTCTCTGGGTGACTCTCTGTTTTGCCTCCGTCTGCTGCCTGTGGGGTCGGTGACACCTTCGACCCGGAGTCCTGCGAGTTTGTTGCTCGTTATGGCTCGGTTACCCAGTTGTGCTCAGCTGGTGCGGGCAGCAGAGGCGTTGCACTTGAGCCTTGGTGGTGGCAACGCTCTCGTGGTAACTCCCCGGGAGCCCCGGGGCTGCCCCGTTTTGGTTCTTGTTTTTCCCCTGGATTCCCCTTCCTGCCTGCATCCGGTTCCTTACCGTCTGTAGGTTCAGGGCGGGGTTTGATGGTGTTGAGACTCGGGCAGTCTCGGGGAAATCCCCTTCCGGGGTAGTGACGGGGGCATTCGAGCCTGTTCCTCCAGCCGTGTTGTAAGAGTCTGCCAGTGGGCTCCCTTCCTTAGTGTTTTCACGGCTGTCCCGGTTTTCTGGTACGGCCGGGGCTTTGGGGGACGGCTCGGCCCCGGGGCCTGTTGTGTGGGTTCCCGGGGCTGCGGAGGGGCTGACTTGGGGGGCCTTGGCCCCATAGGACCCCGTGGGGGTTTTTATCCCCCTCTCGGCGGGGCTTGTGGTTACGCGGAGTGGGGTTTCCCTCTCCACTCGCCGTACGTGCTGTTGGGCGTCGGCCCTCCCCGGGCTCGGTTCCTTGGCCTTTGAGTCGGTTGGTTCCGTCCTGTGGGTGGATGTTTCCCCCCACCCCTTTTTTTTTTTGGGACGGTGTTTTCGTCATGTTTCTCCGTTCTGGGGGTTCTACATGACTACTGGTCTCGGGTGCGCATGCGCCTTTGTGTGCCTTCGGGATGGTTTGGCTTCCGTGTCTCGAGGGTTCGGGAAGTTTTCCCTACTTCCGCGTTATTGGAACGTCTGTCGGCTCCTCGTCCTTGTTGCCGAGTTGGGCTCCTTGTGG
>WNGS01095718.1:0-18009 GCA_020271785.1 Procambarus virginalis
GATCACCTGACTGTTGTGTGGTGATACTGAACACTGACTGTTGTGTGGTGATACTGAACACTGACTGTTGTGTGGTGATACTGAACACTGACTGTTGTGTGGTGATACTGAAACACCCTGACTGTTATGTGGTGATACTGAACACCTTGACTGTTGTGTGGTGATACTGAACACTGACTGTTGTGTGGTGATACTGAACACTCTGACTGTTGTGTGGTGATACTGAACACCCTGACTGTTGTGTGGTGATACTGAACACCCTGACTGTTGTCTGTTGATACTGAACACTCTGACTGTTGTGTGGTGATACTGAACACCCTGACTGTTGTGTGGTGATACTGAACACTCTGACTGTTGTGTGGTGATACTGAACACCCTGACTGTTATGTGGTGATACTGAACACCATGACTGTTGTGTGGTGATACTGAACACCTTGACTGTTGTGTGGTGATACTGAACACTGACTGTTGTGTGGTGATACTGAACACCCTGACTGTTGTGTGGTGATACTGAACACCCTGACTGTACCTCTGCTCACCTAGCAATAACTATACCCGGGAGATATGCAACTGTTGTGGGTTGCATGCTGGCGAAGGTTAGCAGTTCGACCTAAGAGGGGGACTTCGAGATCATCCTAAGTACATGCTGTCTGTCTCTGACAAGGGAACTATTATTATACGCTTCGCATTCCACAGTCCTTTGCCAGAACACTGACCTGGTTCAGTGCGCCGGGCAAGTATTGACCGTCCGCGGAATTGTCCATTCAACTCTAAATGCCTTCGGACTAGGGTAGTTTACATTTGTTTATTTGTTTAATTCGAAGTTTTAAACCACAAAATGGTGACCAGAATTAAGCAAAGTCGACTGGTAACCAAATAACCGCGGCGACATCCAACATCTGTTTAACCCAAGCAAATGTAATGTAATGAAGATAGGCGTAGGAAGCAGGAAGCCAGATACTAGGTATCATCTGAGAGATGAAATTCTTCAGGAGTCAGAGAAAGAAAAAGACTTGGGGTTGATATCACGCCAGACCTGTCTCCTGCAGCCGATATCAAGAGGATAACATCAGCGGCATATGCCAAGGCTGGCCAACATACGAACGGCATTCAGAAACTTGTGTAAAGAATCATTCAGAACTTTGTATACCACATATGTCAGGCCAATCCTGGAGTATGCAGCTCCAGCATGGAGTCCATATCTAGTCAAGGATAAGACTAAACTGGAAAAGGTTCAAAGGTTTGCCACCAGACTAGTACCCGAGCTGAGAGGTATGAGCTACGAGGAGAGACTACGGGAATTAAACCTCACTTCGCTGGAAGACAGAAGAGTTAGGGGGGACATGATCACCACATTCAAAATGCTGAAGGGAATTGATAGGGTAGATAAAGACAGGCTATTTAACACAAGGGGCACACGCACAAGGGGACACAGGTGGAAACTGAGTGCCAAATGAGCCACAGAGATATTAGAAAGAACTTTTTTTTAGTGTCAGAGTGGTTGACAAATGGAATGCATTAGGAAGTGATGTGGTGGAGGCTGACTCCATACACAGTTTCAAGTGTAGATATGACAGAGCCCAATAGGCTCAGGACTCTGTACACCAGTTGATTGACAGTTGAGAGGCGGGACCAAAGACCCAAAGCTCAACCCCCGCAAGCACAAATAGGGGAGTAAAGCCGAGTGTGGACATGGCACTTTCAAGTTAAGGTGTATTGCTTAGGACCGAACCCACGACCGCCGACCACCGAGCCAACTCACTAACAGATACTAAAAATTGTCATATTCAAAACAAAAACAAAAGTTCCTAAAATAGTAGGAATTGTCTCTAAAATCCGAAACCACGTAGCTGGTTCTGTCTTGTTAAAACTTTGTTATTCATTCATCTATTCATGTCACCTACGGTATCTGTACCTAGGGATCTACACAACAAAATTATTTTAAATCCATAATTACTCGTCATAAATCAGTAACTAGAACAATAACAAACGGCACACTCTCAAGCGTCTACTGTATTTATAAAACGCTTATAAAACTCCGCAATACTAATCTCGACCTCAAATGCTTCCTTGAGCACTGTAACAGAACCCATGGACACCACACGAGGAACGAATCAGGTTATATTCCAAGAAAGCGATTCATCCTAACCAGAAATGCAGTGTAATTAAGGGGTCCCAAAAAGTGGAATGACCTCTCAAATAAGATTAAAAGCTGTACTACTCTCAATCATTAAAAACAAAAAACAAAAAGTATCTAACATCATGTAACAAATTTCACTTACATTTCCTCATCTCAAATGTCAATATTGTGTTTTGCTGCTATTAAAAATATTTAATACTGTTCTGATGATAACACTACAGATTTTATAATGTAGTAGCCTATGCTTATTTATCATCAAGTCATTAAGTATCACCTTTATTTTGTATATTATTTGTTAAATTTCTTGTTCATCTCACATGTGTTAGCTTACTTCTCATTTATTAAGAAATGCTTACCCCTTTATACCTATACAGATTTGTACCTTAATGATTCTAAGATTTGCCCAAAACGCCTTGCGAAATTGGCTTTATTCAATATGCAATCCTTATACCTTCAAATATATTATATTCTTACGTTTGCATGTGTTATGCATAAAATATTATTATTATTATTATTATTATTATTATTATTATTATTATTATTATTAAATAGTCTGTGCCTTTCTGCCTTAACACTTAAATTCTGTACATCACATGCTAAATTTCTGGAACAATCTATGTAAGTCAGCTTACGTCCCGTTCAGTATTAGTGTTTACCCATTAAACATATGAATAATTTCACTAAATCATTTCATGTCCGAAACGCCTTGCATAATAGTTATTTTATTAAATGTACATGCTCTGTAGTAATCAATTAACCACTATCATAATTTTCTGTATATATATATATATATTATAATTTTCTTTATATATATATATATATATTTAAATCATTTATTATTATAATAACATAGGTTTAGTTGGTATTGGCCTTTATGGCTATCTACCTGTTTAGGGTCTAATTATTAAGGCCACCACAAGTACTTACTTACCAGCAAGTATACTTTAGTTCTGGATATAATCCAGACCTAAAGTAAACTCTGGTGATATACACCGAGACGCGAGGGGGCGCCGCTCTGTGCATTTATCCGTGTCCTATAAACCAGGACCACAGAGACGGCACGCAATCGATAATACACAGAAGAGACGTCCAAAACTTGAGCACAATACGTAATGGATATTTTATGGGGCCATGGATATTTTACCAGCTGGCACCAGGAGAGTAGGACCTATTACAGCGGCGCCTGCTATAATCGGTTAGCACGTCTGTCATTCGAAGCAGAAGCTAGTAGGCCTACCAGCGCCGTTCTGCACAGAAATAGCTGCGCCTTGGCGAACGTCAACAATTACTAGAACACGGAGCAGCATCCTCGAACGTATACTAACCTAAAATATCCAACAAGATAATTTCGGTCTGAAAACTTACACGATATTATAGAACAAAAATATTTACAGTCGAGGCGCTGACTGGTTAAAACAGCCGCACGCTAATACCTCGCGGTGAGACCACAAGCTAATAAACACAATATAAAATGACAGTACAAAATGTTTTCTAGTGTTCTACACACTGTTTCGTGACAAACATAGATGTCCTTACCTTGAAGAAAACGGGACGCCGTCCGACTCCTTCTTGATGGACATCGTCACCTTGAAGTTGGTGTCGCAATCCATCCTGGACACTGAGAACCGAACTCTTTTCTTGCCGTCGCCGCAGCTCCTCCGCCTACGTTCACTGCCTGTGATGATGGACCCCCTCCTTGTCGCTACCACCCCCTCGCACACGTACGGTGATAACACTTCCCGTTCTCTCTCAGTCACCCCCTCGCCCGTTTTCTGTGTTACCCCTTTTCTCGTTTTCTGTGATTCCCCTCCCCTGATTTGGTCAATACTACCATCCGACTTCTCTACGTCTCCTGCCTCTACCTGTTGACCTCTGAGCGAAAACACGTCTCTAATATTAGTTGCTCAGGTGTGCAGATGGTCTTTGCACACACGTACACCGGTCAGCACCAAATGGGCGAAGCAACACACACGTCAAATTAAATGTTCAATCCTGGAAACACCTGATAAGTAATGCACGGACAAACTACCATTCAATCTTATCTTCATCGGTGAATTTCAACACAAAGTATCCAGCATTGAAGTCCAGTTTCCTGCTTTAAAACTTTACTCAAAGGTTTACCCACAAGTGACACGGATTTAATTAAAGACCTCTGTGCGAACTTATTTGTCAAAGTACAATATTCTAGCTAATTCTAGTTCAATTTGAGGCCTCCGATGATAAGTCGATGTATAAAACGTCTAAGAACCTAATATCGATGCAATCCCTTTTTATTTCATTAAGCAAATAGCAGCATCTCCTACAGTCTAAAACATCTGCGGTGAAACGGATATAACAGAAACTGGGACTTGAGAAATGACAGGTATGGAGGTACCTGAAGTGGGTGTTCGCACAGGCACCCAGCGACCCGGTCCTGGGCAGGTGAAGGCGCGGGAGAGGGCGTGGGAGGGGCGAGGTGTGGAGGGCGTGGGAGGCAGGTGGAGGTGGTGGGGGGCGCGTGGTGTGGCGTGCGAGGAAGGAGAGCGCCAGGGCCTGACTGGCTCTCAGCGGTGCCACACACTAACTCCGGAACACCGCTGGCGCACGTGGCCTCCCCTCACGCACGCGCCACGCACCCGCTAAATACACGCAAGCACGAACGCCCGCAAGAGAAGAGCCGTCATTAAGAATACAATCTCGTCAAGGAGTCCCACTGACTCTTGGAAAACAATTTTGAAGAAACAAAATCTTTGCTGCTTTACCTATATGTTTGCAGCACTGCCAAGGCCACCCACCTCATGTCGATATGTTCCACACACAATATTGGTAAAGGAAATTCAAACTCGTGAAGTCCCCGATAGAATACTAGAATGGTTAGAAATTGTAGCTGGGGACACGATAAAGAGTTTTCTTGGGGATTGGAATATGGCTATAAAAACATTATTTCAAATACAATATCATAGATTAAAATTAATAGGCACACTATTAAGCTGTTAGGTTAAATTGGGTTATTGTGGCAATTCTATTGCAATAGCATACAACTTGACAGCTGACAGTTTCATGAAACTTGGTAAAGTATCGTACGTATCAAAATATCGTTTCATCAGGCATGTCTTTTCTTTTCCTTTTTTTTTAAATCATGCTCTCTCAGTTATAAATTAAGTTAATGATCCTGCCCAAATGTTCCATTATTCTCTTTGTGATTATTTTCTCCAGGACAAATTAGTGACACATGTAAACAAGTCGTCGTCTCACATAATACACCGCATTTTATATCAAAATCCAGAGTGGACAAATAAAGGGGTACTGTTAATCATAGCGGCTAGCGAACATTCACGTTTTCTATTCGTGGACGATAGGTTAGGTTAGGCTAGGGTAGGTTCGATAGTATTAATACACCATTTTCTGTCCGTTTCAGGAAACTTAAAAGGACGGGCTGTATATGTAGATCAAGACAACATCTGTCTCTTAAGCTTATTTAGGGAATCACGTTCGCAATTTCCGTAAGTTGGAACTCTTTACTCACATTCTACTCTTTATATGTATCTATCCTTCTTTCAAATATTCGGAATTCATGTTTTATTATATTGTTCCTAGACTGCCGAATTTTGTGATTTTCCATGCTGAAGCTAGTCATATTTCACTCATAAGAACATAAGAACATAAGAACAAAGGCAACTGCAGAAGGCCTATTGGCCCATACGAGGCAGCTCCTATTTATAACCACCCAATCCCACTCATATATATGTCCAACCCATGCTTGAAACAATCGAGGGACCCCACCTCCACAATGTTACGCGGCAATTGGTTCCACAAATCAACAACCCTGTTACTGAACCAGTATTTACCCAAGTCTTTCCTAAATCTAAACTTATCCAATTTATACCCATTGTTTCGCGTTCTGTCCTGTGTTGATACTTTCAATACCCTATTAATAGCCCCTAATCTGCCATCTGCCATCCAAAAATCATATTGCCTACAGCAACTGTAGGTAGATGGACTGTACAAAATATAGACTGCCGCACTCAACAAAAAATATTTTTAAAGCTTAACAAAATTTAACCAAAACAACAAAATTTAAATTGTCCTAGGCTCAGTAGCCTATTGTATGTATTACACTAAAGACTGAATGTTAGGCATAAGACAGGTTAGATTTATGGTAAGCTGATTCTACTTTTTGTTATACCATTTAGACTTGCAATAATACAAAACGGGGACGTATTTGGGCGCAACATTTCATCCATAGTTGCTGTAAGTATAATAATATTTGGAGAGATGTATTGGTTTGCTTTCAGCTCATCCTGACAGTAGCCTAGTCCATGTCCATATGACCCGTTCTCCTCCGACACCTTTCCCAGTACTAACTAGTTTTGTATCGACATATATTAATGGTCAGAGAACTCCTTATTGTGGAATGAACCAATGCACCGACTTGTACACCTCGCCAACGCTTCTTTATATAGGAGCAGCCGTTTCCTGATGACAAGCCACTGCTACCCAAGCCCATACCCGTAGCCTATGGCCTATGTTTGTGAGACATGCTCGGAGTATTTTAAAACAAAAATTCTGAAATGCTGTGTGTGATTAGCAGCCGTATAAAACAAATTTAAAGCTGTATCATGTACATAATGTAATGTAATTTATAATTTTGTAGAAATTAACATAAATTCTGAAATGCTGTGTGTGATTAACGACCTTATAAAACAAATTTAAAGCTGTACCATGTACGTAATGTAATGTATAAATTTGTAGAAATTAATATAATAATAATAATTATTATTATTATTGATTATTAGGATATCGTGTGGAATTTTCGCATCTTATTCGTCACAACATTGAGCTTGGCAAATTATAGTGGAACATTGTCATGACAAAAAATATGGAATCTTTCACATGTTACGCGCTTCTTTACCAGACAAGGTAATTAGGAGAGAGAGAGACATTACGAAAGGGGAAAAAAGTGTAAAAATGAAAAGGAGTGAAAGAGAAAGTGTGAGAGAGCAAGTGAGACTAGACAGAAAAGCTGTGGGAAAGTGAGAGACAAAGGTTAAACTAAGATTACAAAAAAAAAGTGAAAAGAGAGAAGATGAGAGAGAGAGAGAGAGAGAGCATCAGGTAAAACGAAAGAACAATATTTGATATAACAGTGAAATCAATTGTTACAGAAAAACACTGCTTCCTGCGAGCAACCTGTCCTCTCTTTGATCTGATCTATCCGGATATAACTATTAATATTATTTAAAGATAAACAGTAAAATATAACAGCACTTGTGTTAGCCTAACCCGTCTTTTCCCTCTCCGTCCACCATCATTTCCACAATAATTCATTTCCGCCCAACTACTTGGGCTGGACGGTAGAGCGACGGTCTCCCTTCATGCTGGTCGGCGTTCAATCCCCGATCGTCCAAGTGGTTGGGCACCATTCCTTCCCCCCCAGCCCCCCTCCCCCGTCCCATCCCAAATCTTTATCCTGACCCCTTTCCAAGTGCTACATAGTCGTAATGGCTTGGCCCTGCTAATTCCCTTCCCTTCCCCCATATTCATTTCCACACTAAAACTAACACTTTAAATTCATATGTTTATCTACTTTGCGTTAGTTTATGAGACTCAGAGCAAGTATGCTTTAATTTGGTTAGGTTCGCATGTAGGCGTATTCAGTGACGTTTACCTTCAGTGATTGTTTCCAAATATATTTTTGATGACCAGAAGTGAGTATATCTTTAAACATGAACGCAGAAGAAAGGTCTAAATGGCGTAATTAGCGTAAGGCTAGTTAACCCTTCCAGCATGCACAATCATATAGATGTGATATATTAGTTTCATACAGTAAGTAATCAACTACACATCTATTGTACACTCATAATTGTATCCCATATTACATGAGATCACAAATCGAGGAAGGAGACGCATTATAATCCGGATACAACACATGAGTGGCTGTGTGTACCTAACCTTGGGACTAAACCCGGCCCTCAACCGGACTTCCTGTCAAATAATAGAACAAATTATGCAGCTCTTAATTGGTCCTACCGACATTACTAATCCCCCTTACAATATTCATCAATAAACAATGTAATAATCATCAATACTTATACCAGTATAGGAAACTTGCCTTGTTACCACGAGACGCAATTCCAAATTTGTTTACATTTGTTAAGTTCGTTCACATCCGGATTAGGAATCCCGCGCCAAGGAGAAATGATCCATGTGGGAAGTATTAACAAACACGGAAATGCTGGTGAACTGATTACAAAACTGTATATATATAATGGTCCAAGAAACCACTATAGTTCTGTATTCCGCCGTGGACCCGTCAACACACATCGATCTCGACCGCGGGGAAGGTGAGACGAAATTAATTTATCAAGTGCAGCAGTTGGCGAGCTGTACTGCGCAGGCGCAACCAAAGTTCCCGCGAAATAATGATTTCACTTGGTAATATTGTAATTATATACACGGATGAAACTGAACATTCATTAAATTTAGTCTAATACGGCTAGATTATTTTTGTGGATGGTTCATACAACGTTGGTACCACAGCATCGCTCATAATTAATGTTATAGAGGAATTTGCCCAGTTTCATCTTAATGACAATTATGTGTTTAAATGTAATGTACCATATATTTGTCGAGTTACACTGAAGAATCTGGGACTCTTCATGTTTAGATATACTAAATTATTACTGAATATTTTGCGATTAGATTTTGTCTAGAAATGAATTATTTTAGTACGCAGATAAACGTGTTAGAATCGAAGGGTCCATGGGCGACATTATTAAGCTCCAGCCCATTCTCAGGCTATGCTCGTCAAAATTGCAGCAGAGCCCATTCAAAAATTTAATCAACAAAGGCCAAAAGTTAAAACATGCAACCACCGATTTCCCTGATTATGTTACTTATTATCAGGCAAGGCTCGTTAAAGCGGCAGCCATCCCTCAAGAGAGGTTCATCAGTTGGTGATTATTTATATTTCAGTTCGTGGGTGAAGCCTTAACAGCAACCCGTCCTCGGACCAAGTCCATTCCATCCAACGGTCGACCCCAAAGACGTATTCATCAATTTCATCATGCTGTTCATTCAAAACAGGAATTTTATCAAATATAAATTAATGTTATTTTATATTAGCATATTGTACATATTTAGGCACTGGTTAAGTTAGGCTAGGTGTTTAGGTTCTGTTGGCGATTATTTGTATTTGTAATACGTGGGTGAAGCATTTCAACCCGTCCTCGACTTAAGTCCATTACATCCAGCGACATCAAATGTGAGTCGTGTGTAAAGTTTCTTTCATTCATAAACAGGGAGTGTGACGATTGGATTAACGAGTATATGGCATTTGTTGATTCAGCCCGTCCTCATCAACATATTTCAAATGCTCGTTAATCTAGCCACTAAACCCTTTTTTATGAATGAAAAACGGTTTACACACGACGCACAACTGTAGACGTTCGAATTGTGCCGGAACAAGTGCTTCGCTGACGAATTTTGTTCGAACCACAACGCTGTAAATGCTTCACCCACGTTCTAGAAATACAAATAATCACCAACAGAACCTAAACACCTAACATAACCTAACGAATGCCTAAATATGCCCAATATGCTAATATATAATAATATTAATTTATATTTGAGAAAATTCCTGTGAAAATTTTAACATGAACAGCATGTTAAAATTTATGAATGCGTCTTTGGAGTCGACCGCTGGATGGAATGGACTTGGTCCGAGGACGTTGCGGGCCACTTGTCGCCTGTCTCTTTCAACTCTTCCCTGATAGCGTTTTAATATTTTTCCTGTCTCTAATGTTATTCTCTGTTATGTTTACCGGTTGGACACTATTTCCAGTGACCGCGGCGGGGACAAGAATACTGTAACTCGTGAACTGTCTCTGTATTCTTTCTGATAATATTTTCCAAATCTATTTTTAACTGTAGTGTTATCTGGGGCTTGGACGGTAGGCTGCCGTATTGGTTTATTATTTTCTGGAAGAAGAATGTTTAACTGTTGTCTGTTCTTTATGTAAGTGAGGTCTCTGTATATATACAATGGATAAGGAATTGTTGGCTGATTATTCCAAGAGGTTCATTGTTCACAACTGCTCCAACTTGTTGTGTTGCATGTTGGACAATCACGATAAGGTCCTTTTATTGTCTACCAATTGCAATTCAGCGCCGTCAATATGAGCATTGTGATGCTCGGGGTTGAGTTCCACCTGCAGGGTCTGGCGTTGAATGACTTTTACAAATATTTTTGCCACTGTTGAAGTTCATTTTTGGTCTTTTTGCATGAACGTAAAGGTTCTCTTCTCTTTTCACATTTACCATAAATCTTCGTGTCGTCTGTGAATTTTATGGTATGCTTAGAGATGTGGTCAACAATGTCACTGTAATAGATTATGAACAGGTAATTATAGATTATATAATTATATAGATTATATTACAGGTATGAAATAGATTATGTATTCAGAATTATTCCTTCACTCAAAAACATTATTTCAGTCGACTACTACTCCATTTAGGACGACTGTTTCTGTTGTTCCATCGTCGCTTCATCCATTATAGTATTTTGAAAATAATTCCATCTGTCAAGAATTTGTTCATGTGGTACTTTATGGAATGCCTTCAGGAAGTTAATGCTTACTATGGCACCTAACATTTCTTCGTCTGCAGTTTCAAGATATGTGACTAAGTCTGTTAGTCAAGATTAGTTATCAACAAATCGATATTAAGATTGATACGAATGTCCACTGTGAGATTGTTGATGGCTTCCTTCAAAATTATTTTGAACTTGTAAATATGAAAATATGGACGTTAGTGCCTTTACAATAATTTAAGTTCAAGTATGTTTATTGAGACAAGAAGAAATATATCTCAAAGGGATAGAGCAGCTTAGGCTATTTCTACCCCCCCCCCTCCCTTTTACAATAATACAATTTTCGCACCAAAATTATTATAATATCCAGTGTACTTTTATGAAAGTAAGAAAATAAATATGTAAGTTCTGATGTTGTTGAAGACAGGGGCAACACTGAACTTGTCTTGAGGTCTAGGGATTTTGGACGGAATTCCGTCACCCGCCTGGGAATTGGGCGCCTGACAGCTGGGTGGACAGTGCTTTGGATTCGTAGTCCTGAGGTTCTGGGTTCGATCCCCGGTGGAGGCGGAGACAAATGGGCAAAATGTTTCTTTCACCTTGATGCCCGTTCACCTAGCAGTAAATAGGTACCTCGGAGTTAGACAGCTGCTACGGGCTGCTTCCTGGGGTGTGTGTAACAAAAAGTAGGCCTGGTCGAGGGCCGGGCCGCGGGGACGCTAGCTCCGAAATCATCTCAAGAAGATAAGATAACCCTTGAAGTTTTATAGTCTTTAAAAAGAGGGACTTTTGACAAGCCACTGGGTTCTTGTCCCCGTCGATACATATTTACGTCGAGGTGGTGGCCCTCACGTAAATATTCTTCTTCATTATTTCAAATGAAATTAGAATACAGGTTCTCTTATTGTAAAGAGCAAATCCACAAGGGCCGTGACGAGGATTCGAACCTGCGTCCGGGAGCATCCCAGACGCTGCCTCATATTTTATCTCTTATTGTAATTTCCCTCGTCGAATGTCTAAGAAATGTTGGAATTTTCTGATGTTTTTCTTCTGAGATGTGAGATTGCTAATGTGAAGTAATCGTCTCATCTCTCTTCTCTGTAACTCTGAGACACTTTTTCTTTAAAATATGTCGAAACGGTTCGGAGTTACAACCCCCCTCCTGTGCCAGGTAAGTCCACTACGGGCTCACCATAGCCCGTGCTACTTGCAACGTTTTGTTCCTAGAAGCTGAATCTACAACAACAACAACGAAACGATTGTTGTAATGTTTTTGTTATTTCAGTACGTACCGAAGATGAGGACCTTCACACTGGTGGTGCTGGCGGTGGTGGCTCTGACTGCGGCATCGGCTGAGGAAGCAGGGGAGAAAAAAGCGGCTTCAGAGAACGATGGAAAATCCATCACCAGAACTGCCGCCCAGAGGGAAGACCTCCAAACGACTTGGAAGAGCCCTCAGGTCTACAGTTACAGGTCACCCACCCAGGGAGCAGGCAGCGGAAGCATCTATCCCTCCAGTTACTATCCAGGCAACGTCATCCCCTCTAGCTACTATCCCAGCAACGTCATCCCCTCCAGCTACTATCCCAGCAACGTCATCCCCTCTAAGAATCCGTCCATCGTCCCTACAGTGTATCCCTACACCCCACGGGTTGGGGACGGCTCAACAGAGGCCTTCACCGCCCGACGAGCCTCCTCCTACACCACTGCTGGGGGCAAAGTCTTCTTCACTGAAGGGGTCACTCAGGTCTGTGTGGGTTCTTTTCTTAGGTGTGCTTGCGTTGATTAGCCTCAAGCTCCTGAGTCCCACTTTCTAGCTACCAGGAGGTAGTTGCAATGACTTCCAAACCTCTTAGTCATCTCGTATTCATAACAACATTTAAGCTATGGATGGAGTTGGCCTCTGCATAAATACTATATCAAATACTATCCAGTGCGTTGCGAGTGTATGGGTGTGTACTTTCCTAACAGCTTTTTATATGACCGAGCTTCAGCTCATGGGGCCCCGCCTTTCCAATTGTTGATCATCTAATACAACGACTCTCGTCCTTTAGTTTCCTGTCATATCCGTTCTTAACACAAGAGATGGTGTAATCCTCTGCTAGATTCCCTTCTGACTGCCCTAATACATAAGAAGTGTTTCCTTGATTGATTGATAAAGATTAAGCCACCCAAGAGGTGGCATAGGCATGAATAGCCAGTAAGCGTTTCCTTGTATACCTATGGCTGATCTGCTTGTCTAGCGGCCTCTTTCTTATTCCCATGCTCCCTAGTGTTATCTGGGGAGACATCTCCCGTCACGCAGGGTGCAATCGCACCTCCACAGATCTCCAGTATCATCTATTGATACTGGTAATGGCTCAAAAGGGCCACCACTTACGGGCTATTCATGCCCGTGTCACCTTTTGAGTGGCTTAATCTTTATCAATCATCAGTGTTATCTAATATAGTTATGCTCCCTGTGCCCCGCCCTGACACGACGTCGTGCAGCAGGTCGGGTCAGGATGGAACACCGCCACCAGTGAGTTCGTCGCCCCTGCTTCAGGAGTCTACTTCTTCACCTTTGCTGCCATGTCCGACCGCTACACAAACTTTAGGTGAGTTGCACGCTTATTTATTCACACTTCAGGTGAGTTGCCCTCTGGTCTACACACACTTCAGGGGAGTTACACTCTGGTCTACACACACTTCAGGGGAGTTACACTCTGGTCTACACACACTTCAGGTGAGTTACACTCTGGTCTACACACACTTCAGGGGAGTTACACTCTGGTCTACACACACTTCAGGGGAGTTACACTCTGGTCTACACACACTTCAGGGGAGTTACACTCTGGTCTACACACACTTCAGGTGAATTGCCCTCTGGTCTACACACACACTTCAGGGGAGTTACACTCTGGTCTACACACACTTCAGGTGAGTTACTCTCTGGTCTACACACACTTCAGGTGAGTTACACTCTGGTCTACACACACTTCAGGTGAGTTACACTCTGGTTTATACACACTTCAGGTGAGTTACACTCTACTCTACACACACTTCAGGGGAGTTACACTCTAGTCTACACACACTTCAGGGAGTTACACTCAAGTCTACACACACTTCAGGGAGTTACACTCTGGTCTACACACACTTCAGGGGAGTTACACTCTGGTCTACACACACTTCAGGGGAGTTACACTCAAGTCTACACACACTTCAGGGGAGTTACACTCTGGTCTACACACACTTCAGGGGAGTTACACTCAAGTCTACACACACTTCAGGGGAGTTACACTCTGGTCTACACACACTTCAGGGGAGTTACACTCAAGTCTACACACACTTCAGGGGAGTTACACTCAAGTCTACACACACTTCAGGGGAGTTACACTCAAGTCTACACACACTTCAGGTGAGTTACACTCAAGTCTACACACACTTCAGGTGAGTTACACTCAAGTCTACACACACTTCAGGGGAGTTACACTCTAGTCTACACACACTTCAGGTGAGCTGTTCTCTTTTATTACAAATTCACAAAGGTCTTCAAAGGAAGAGCTTCATTTTTATGAGACCTGGAGAAGTTTTCCCCAGATAGGAACCTAGGAAGGGGAGAATAAGCATTACTCACAATTATTGTTTGTCATATTTTTTTCCGAATATGTTGATTGTTTTCAGTTCACCTACCTGCAGATGCTACACATACACGGAATGAGTACTTTCTGACCTCTCTGTACCTCAGCTGATTTTCCAGTTTTCACCTTTGACCTCTCGTTCGGTATTTTTTCCCCTTTACTTGAAATTATTTGTTATTGTCCACCTTATATATTTATTTTGTATCTTGTACGTCTGAATCATGTACCCTCTGGCTCTTCTCTTCTCTTCTCCAGTGCTTAAAGATTCAGGTATCTTCGTCTGTTATTATAGATCAGTCTTATAATTTCGATATCAGTCTTGTGCACTGATAACTTCTCAGTCTTATATTTGTGTTTTACAGGATGTGAGTTCCAGCTTGGCGCCGCATACCCGAGTACTGACCTGATATAGGCTGTGTATGCATGTAGGGACACTTGCTGCTGCAGTGCCCATACAAATATCTTACCCCCCCCCCCCCGTGTTGCAGGGTGAGTCTGATTCACAACGGTGCGGAGGTGGTGAGCGCCTACGGTGACGCCGACGGGTACCAGATGGGCAGCCAGAGCGCCGTCATCCGCCTCAACGCTGGAGATCGAGTCTACCTCCAGCTCCAGGAAGGACGACTCTATGACGTGTCTTCTTCCAGGGCCTATAACTCTTTCTCCGGCTTCAAGGTTCTCTGAGGGAAGTTGCTCTATGACTTATGCACCTTCTCTTAGATGTATGTTTAACCACTCTATAAATCCATCAATATTTGTATCACACCTTGTATGTATGTACTTTACCTGAATAAACATTTTTTGTTCACTTGTCCTCGCTATGTCTAGGACCTCCACTATTATATTCGTCTAGATTGCTTGATATCGAGGAGCTTTACCGTTAGTGTCTCGAATATTATACTTAGGGAGAGACAGCACCTGAACCTAGAATGACTGTGTAGCACATGGAAGGGATGTTAGGACAGACTAAGATATGGGATATGAAGACGGACTGAAGGAACGATACCCAACCACTGCGATAACGGGGATCGAACGCCGACCCTTCAAGAAGTGGGGGCCGTCACTGTACCGATCTCTTTAAGTGGATGGACATTGAAGGTTGTGTGGGACACCACACAACCTTCCAGATATCTGCCACCTTCAAGAAAATTACCGATAGAACAAGACATCACTTTTTCACTGGTGTTGCAAAATGTTGCCTCAAAAGTTCGTCTAGGGTATTAATGATCCAGTTTTGGGTGCTTTCCAAAGTAGTTTCACTTTATAAAATTATGACAGATTGGTTTGCAAAATACTGAACAATTTTTAGATACAAGTTGGTTAAATAATTTACAACTCCTCTTGTTTGCCTGTTTGCAAATTTCATTCGTATGGCGCATTTGAAGAGTTACAATAACGTGTTCTCGTACATATTCTGGAATATGTGTTCCATTTTCAATTTTATCAACAGTTTCGTTGCAAACGATTTACATATTATTGCACAACGTGTCCTCTAGAATAATAGAAAACATTTTTAAGTCAAAATCCTCAACGGACGAAATATGATGTACAATAAATCAATGCGGCTCACAAGCATTCACGTTTTCTATGCGTGCGTCGCTAGGTTAGATTCGGGTGTTTAAGTACACCATTTTCTGTCCGTTATGGCGGCAACTCGAGAGGACGGGCTCTGTTGTAACCCTGAATAAATTGCATATATGAACATTAGGTACAAGTTGTTTTTATCATTGACATACTTTACAAGTCTCCTCGATTAAGATACCTTGATTTTGTGAGGCTTATTCCTCGTTGTTTACCTATTCTTTTGAATGGTTTCCGTTAATTATATTAATATTCATAATATAATTTATATTGTCAGATATGCCTCACAGTATAGAACATATTTAGTTTACAATTAATGTTACTAAAGTATTTAATGTACATGAGAAGTAGGTTATTTCTTCAATGTAGGCACAAGTCTCTAGCCTAATCGATTGCCGTTTAGTATTTTGGTGCTTGAAAATTCTTCAGTGTATGTATATTAATACTCTTTGAATTTGAATATTATTGTAGAAGGCGCAAGTGAAGGGAAGGTGGTTCTGGGAGGAGCTTCACATATGATCAGACCGGAAGAAGGTCTTTCCTGAGATAAAGGCTGGTATTCCGGGTTGATTCCTTTGTCTAGAGAAGTTCTTCCCTGAGCCTAACCTTGCCCCTGGCTTGTGAAGCTCTTCCCAGAGCCAGAAGACCCTACATAGCAGTTGTTGACCAGACCACACACTAGAAGGTGAAGGGACGACGATGTTTCGGTCCGTCCTGGACCATTCTCAAGTCGACTTGGGAATGGTCCAGGACGGACCGAAACGTCGTCGTCCCTTCACCTTCTAGTGTGTGGTCTGGTCAACTTACTTTAGCCACGTTATTGTGACTCATCGCCTGCATAGCAGGTGTTCTCATTTCCCTATATTCATGCATCAAATCTTGGCATTGCTCCTGAAATTTGTCAAGTTCATAACTTGAACACTTCTTATCTGATTTGTCTATTATGGAATTTATTTTGTACGTGATACCCAACTGTTTAGTACACAGAGTACCTTAAAGTTTTTTTTATTCTAAGATAAGATTTTGAGAAATTAAGATTAAAAGAAAAAGATTATCGACAATAGTACAGTAGTTATAGTGGTGATGTTTGTTCTTTTAACCATTCACTAAATTAATGTGTAGTAGCGTATGTAAAGCATGCAAATGTTGTAATGTATTCTGTACACTGATGCATATTAAGAGTTGTATTTCCTGAAATATTGTGACATTAAAAATATGCAAACATTAACTTTTACAAAATAAAAATATCCTGAGACTATTTTTTTTTAAATCCTATTGAAAAGAAATCGAGGTGCAACGAAAAATCAAATATATTTAGGCTATCTTGTTTAATCGTTTTGAAAAGAAATCAAGCTGCACACTGTGGATGTATTGACTGAAGCACTTGTTCTCTGATGGGATTAACATTAAGTACCACCGTAAGTGGCCGTTACAAATAACGGACGATCTGTATTGTCTCGATTGTGATGGGTTAACGAACGTTGAACAGCGCAGTCAATACAAATATTTTATATTGCGGTGACCAGAGATATTATGCTGGTGGCTGTGTTGTTAAGCAGAAGATATTAGGTCGGTTGGTTGATGTTAGCCAGAGATATTATGTTTGTCATGCAGAGATAATATATGTTGTTGGTTGTAATGTTAGCCACAGATACTATATGTTGTTGGCGGTGTTGTTAACCACTGATACTACGTTGTTGACTGTGTTGTTAATCGCAGATGCTATGTTGTTGGTTGTGTTGATAACCAAAGATGCTATGTTGCTGATTGTGTTGTTAACCACAGATGCTATGTGCGGTTGTGTTGTTAACAACTGACACTACGTGGTGACTGTGGTAGCCAGACACTGTTGTTGACTGTGTTGTTAATCGCAGATGCTATGTTGTTGGCTGTGTTGATAACCACAGATGTTGCTGGTTGTGTTGTTAACAACTGACTACGTGGGTGGCTGTGGTAGCCAGAGATGTTGTTGGCTGTGTTGTTAACCACATAACTATGTTGCTGATGTTTTAGCCATAGATACTATATTGTAGCCTGTGTTGTTTGCTAGAGATACTATTTACCTGGGGGGCCATCTTCTCTATATATAGTGGCCTCGA
>WNGS01095721.1:0-10284 GCA_020271785.1 Procambarus virginalis
CCAAACAGAAATCAACCAAAATTACCCAATTTTCGCCTGCCTATCCACGACCCTGTTGCCAAGCGCTCACCATACGCCTATCCCCACTATAATTCTCCAAGTATCTATCTCTAGGAACACTACCAAGAATCTATCGCCGAAAATATGCCCAAACATAGCAACAAGCAAGGCAGGGGTGCCTCTCGCTCTCCATCCTTAACTCCTAGAGATCTGAATGGAACACTGGCAACGCTGCAATCCTCGCCGTTGTTGGTAAACACAGCATCCGCTCCCCCTCCTCACTCACCCCCTTCAACTCAACTTGAATCTCTAGCTTTAGAATTCATCCAATCTATGGTTCCCTGTCCAAACTTTAAACCTCTCAGAAGTAACCCATGGCTACAGAAACTTCACAACCTTGTACTAAGGCAATCTGAAGCTATTTCGGCCCTCCAAGCCACAGTCACCCAACAACAACATACCATAGATCGCCTCCTTGAATCATCGACGAACAACAACCAAGAAATTCTCAACCTACAAACTGTTGCAAATGATGCAATGGATCAAATACGGAAGGTTCAGGCAGAGGAAACCCTCTCAGCTCAAAGTGACCTCCTTCAAAAGCTGGAAAAACAGATCAATCTCCTTCACATTCACCAGGCGGCTTCCGAAGATGACCTAGAGCAACAACAACTTCATGACTCCCTGATAATTAGCTCTACTGATCTACCTGAGGAACAACAAGGTGAGAATTGTTGTAACATAGCCCACACCCTAATTAATTCAAAGATCAAAGTAAATGTTGCTATCAAATCAGCTATCAGGATAGATAAAAACAGTCCCCGTAGCAATAGGAGATTGCTCATCAAACTTGCAGATCCCTCTGTTAAGTCTGACCTTATACAATCAGCTGCTAAGCAAAAAACCAACCTCTATATAAATGAGTGTCTTACAAAGCAGCGTGGATCCCTCCTCTTCAGGCTGCGTCAATTTCGCAAACGGAACCCTGGTCTTATCAAGCAGTGTTACACTAGGAATGGAACGATCATTGCTAAGAAGGAAAGTGCAGGGAAAAGATATGAAATAAAGTGTGACCAACAACTACTGGCCTTCTTTAGTGATTGTGGTATATCGGAAAACCTGAACCCGACCAATGCCAGTACTTAAAATAACTCATTCAGTGCCTGAGCCTAACCTAACTTAATCTAACTTTGTCCAAGGTGCTGTCTCTGCATTACCATTTACCAAATGTTCTCTCATTCATATGATCTTCTAAATAATCCGTCAAGTCTCCATGCACTTATCCAAGCATCTACCTCATTATCATTGTAAAATTTTGCTCTTAAATCTAATCTTACCCTATTTTTAAAATTTAAATTTAATTGTATTGATTTATGTCCTCTATTGTAAAGTAATTATTGATCTCACTTTGTTCTCTTAATTAAGTTCATACTAATTCTATATTAATAACTAAGCTAATTAAAACTTATTATCTTTAAGATTATTTTACTTTACATTTATCATTTGACAAATTTTTTTTTTTATAATCATCTTGACTGTCTCTACCGATTTTTTGTTCTCTCCACCAAACTTGTGTTTCCTCCATGGCTATCTAGTGTCCTTCTCCTACTTCTATTTGTTTATTTTCTTTTGTTTATTTGCATTTATTGTTGTGTTTTGCTATAATTATTCTTTAATTTTAGTAGACTTAGTACTTTGTAAGCTTTTATTGTATTGTTATATTATTGTATTGTTGTGTTTTGCTATAATTAACTTTTCTATTGAAAAGTAATTATTGATCACATTTTGTTCTCTTAAATAAGTTCATACTATTTCTGGTTAATAACCAGCCTTTTTATGCAGACAAGTATAGACCCAGAACTAAACCTCTTATCCACTATCTATGACAATCATCACTTTAATGATCTGAACTGCAGATATTTTACAGCAAATGATGTAAACAATGTATTATCACATAATCACAATATCTCTGTAATCAACTTAAATGTTAGATCCCTAGGTAAACACTTCGATGATGTTAGTGCCTTAATTGAAACTATTGACAACAAATTCACTTTTATTGTACTTACTGAAACATGGTTGAAAGAGGATACTACTCAACTCTTTAACATGCCTAACTACTTGGCAATTCACAACTGTCGTCAAACTCAGAGAGGTGGTGGTACTGCTCTTTACTACCATCATGAACTAACATGCTTAAAAGTAATTAGAACTAGAGACTGCTGTGGGGAGTATATCTTCGCCAGTTTCAGAGTAAAGGGTACCGAGTCTATCCTGTCTGTGGGAGCAGTCTATAGGATTCCTAACACTGATGTGCCCGAATTCAATTCAAACCTTAGAAATCTAATACTCGATAACAGACTTAACAAAAACCATCTAATTATCGCAGGGGACTTTAATATTGACCTCTGCGAGCCTGAGCACCCTACTACTGTTAGCTTCCTCAACTGTATGAATTCCTGCTTCCTCATACCCTTAATCACTAGACCTACCAGAATCACTGATAGTACTGCCACGACTCTAGATCACATCTGGACCAACATAACCTCTCCGCTTACTTCAGGTATAATCACCGACAGTACTACAGACCATTACCCCACATTTCTCTTAACTACCATTAACAAACCACCTCTAGAGTCAAGGGAGATAAGTTTTAGGCTGCACAATGAATCTGCTATAGGCAATTTTATAACTGCTGCTGATAATGTCAACTGGGAATCAGAGTTAGGTAACATATGGGACATCAACCTAGCAGTACAATCTTTTCTTCAAAAAACTCTAAGCCTTTATAACACCCACTGTCCTATGCTTACAAAACAAGTCACTACCAAAAGGCTTAACAATCCCTGGCTTACAAAGGGAATACTTAAATCCATTAATAAAAAACATGACCTTGAGAAGAAGTATAGGCTAGGAACCGTCTCTAAAGAATTCTCAAAGAATTACTCTTTACTGCTATCTAAGATAATTAGACGAGCCAAAACTAAATACTACGAAGATAAATTTACCCAAATAAAGAGCAACATTAAAAAAACTTGGAGCACAATTTCACAAATCTTGGGATCAAAGAAGATTTTAAATAACAAACCAACACTCCTGTCAAATAACGATGGTCAGCTTTCAGCATCTGATTCTGCTATTGAGTTCAATAGGTTCTTCTCTTCCATTGGGTCATCCCTTGCAAATGATATTCCTTCTTCCAGTACTGAGGTTAAGGACTACCTTACAGGTAACTATCCACAGTCTCTGTACCTAAAGCCTACTAATTCCACTGATGTCAATGAGATAATCCTTTCCCTTAAAACCAAGTCTAGTGCCCTTGAGGAGATTCCGACATTAATTTACAAAAAAGCCTCCAGATCCTTAGCCCCTGCAATTGCTTTGCTCTTCAACAAGTCACTTGAACTCCAAACCTTTCCAGATATTCTAAAAAAAGCGAGAGTAACCCCTGTCCACAAATGTGGTGATCCCACAGATGTTAACAACTACAGACCTATTTCAATCCTGCCTAACTTATCAAAAATTTTTGAAAAACTAATCTACAAGCAGCTCTACTCTTATCTAGCCAAGCACAATATACTTAGCTCTTGCCAATATGGCTTCAGACCTAAAAAAAGCACTAACGATGCACTGATTAGTATGATTAACTTAATTCATGCAGCTCTTGATAAAAATGAGTTCCCTGTTGGGTTATTTGTGGACCTGCGTAAGGCTTTTGACACTGTGAACCACCAAAACCTTCTTCTTAAATTACATCATTATGGAGTCAGAGGACTCTCCCTGCAATACCTCAAATCTTACCTTACTGATAGACTCCAGTATGTTTCTGTGAACAATTCAATTTCTCCTACCCTACCCATCAACATTGGTGTTCCTCAGGGCAGTATACTTGGCCCTCTCCTCTTTCTCATCTACATTAATGACCTTCCAAATGCCTCCCAACACCTTAGACCAATTCTATTTGCTGACGACACAACCTTCATTTACTCCAGTCCTGACCCCCTTGCTCTAAATGCCACAGTAAATACCGAGCTTAATAAAGTCCATCTTTGGCTAACTGCCAACAAACTCACCCTTAACATTGACAAAACTTTCTATATTCTGTTTGGCAATAAATCCTCTAACCAAATAAATCTCAAGATTAACAATACCCAAATTTGTAACAAATTAGATGGCAAATTCCTTGGCGTTCTCATTGATCACAAGCTTAATTTCCAGGGACACATTCTAAATATATCAAAAAAAGTTTCAAAAACTGTTGGCATTCTTTCCAAGATCAGATATTATGTACCCCGCCCTGCCCTGGTGACTCTCTATTACTCCCTCATCTATCCATATCTCAACTATGGTATTTGTGCTTGGGGTTCTACTACCCAAAATCATTTACGTCCTCTAATTACTCAACACAAAGCTGCTATTAGGACAATATCCAACTCTGGCCCCAGACATCACTCGGTACCCCTACTCAAATCTCTCAATATGTTAGATATTAAGTCACTGCACATTCTCTCATGTGTATTATACATATATAAAACGCTGAACTGTAATGCCAATCCTGACCTCAAAAGCTTCATTGAAAGCTGTAACAGAACCCATGAGCACCACACCAGAAATAAATACAGTTTTGATATTCCAAGAGTACGACTTAACCAAACTAGAAATGCTCTACAAATCAAGGGACCCAGAATGTGGAATGACCTTCCCAACCATGTTAAAGACTGTACCTCTCTCAACCAGTTTAAGATTAAAACTAAACACTACCTGTTAAACTCCCTGTAACCTACCTTACCCCTCTATTGTCAACCCATGTCTTATTTTTTTTTTTTTTTCTTATTCAACGCTGTTTGTCTACATATTGTATTTGTGCTGCTTTTCAGTCATGTTCCCCCCCTTTTTTTGTACCTTTATTTGTATCTGTTCTCAAAACATTTTATTCTTTTTGTTCAATTAGCATTAAGTTTTAGATATTAATGTTTTCTTGCCCGAAACGCATTGCGTAATAGTGGCTTTAGGCATTGTATGTACTAGCTCTATCTATAAATCGATCAACTTATGTAAAATCTCTCTATGTATGTACCTTTCCTGAATAAACATATTTATTTATTTATTTATTTATAAATGCCTTGTTTACGTCTCTTGTCGCTATTATGCCGTTTGCTTTGCTTGCGAACTGTTTTTGTGAAGGAGGTTTGGTGGTTATTCCAATAGTAAAAAATTGTTACATTATCTTCTCGAAGCATCCGTCGTTTCAAGCAAGGAGATCAGTCGGTAGTTCAAGGGGAATATCGCTCGTGCCTGGTTTGGGATGAAATCATCTTTGCCGGTCTTAAGTACAGGGGTAGGTGTCCGGATGCCAGGATGGCATCATAGATGTTAAGAAGGCTTTGGAGGCAGTTAATGGTAAGGAACTTGAGTTGGATGAGGGAAATACCAGTAAGCCCCGGAGCTCTGTTCTTGGTATTCTTCAGGACCTTCCTAAACTCTAGAAGAGTGATCGGTCTAGTAATGGGGTGGGATGGATCGAGTTGGCTTCGTCGATGGCTGGTTTGCTGTGAAGGTTTTTCTCGTTTTCCAGGGCCCATAGGCCCACCCTCCAATGGTTCTCAAGGTTAACTGGTTAAGGTTTTCGGTGACTATTCCGCGCCAGACCTCTCATGAAGTTGTATGGTGCTGGGGGTCCTCAATCTAGTTGGACGACCTCGTTGTTGGCGTTGGTGTGTGTGTGGTTGAGATGGGAGAGAGGGATAGCAGTCGAGCAAGGAGTTGTTTAATTCCCTCCAGAACGCGGCTGGCTCATTCTTGTAATTGTTGGCCTGGTTTGCCACCATGAGCCCCAGACATGACGTAACTTGTGAAGGAAGGAGCGTGGCCTATTACTTCTCGTCTGAGGGCCTGAATCGTACACATGTAAGGGGGGAGGCCGGTACGGGTCCTTCTGATGTACTCTTGTTGGTAAGATCCATTTTTCCCTGATTTTTCTTGTTGGGTTGTACTGTTTTATGACTTGTTGGTTAGGTCGCAGTTTGCAAGTACTCGCCTAATTGTACTCGCCTAAGTGTGCTTGCGTGGGTTGAGCTCTGGCTCTTTATTCCTGCCTCTCAACCCACAGTCAACAGGTGTACAGGGTTCCCGAGCCTATAGGCTCAGCTGAGCCTGAACCTATAGGCTCTTATCATATCTACACTTGAAACTGTGTATGGAGTCAGCCTCCACCACATAACTTCCTAATGCATTCCATTGTCAACCACTCTGACACTGAAAAAGTTATTTCTCTAATCTCTGTGGTCATTTGGGCACTCAGTTTCCACTTGTTCCCTGTGTGTGCCCCTTGTGTTAAATAGACTGTCTTCTTCTACCCTATCAATTCCCTTGAGAATGCTTGAATGTGGTGATCATGTCCCCCCTAACTCTTCTGCCTTCCAACGAAGTGAGGTTTAATTCCTGCAGTCTCTCCTCGTAGTTTATACCTCTCAGCTCGGGTACTAGTCTGGTGGCAAAACCTTTGAACAAGTGTTGCTTCGGTGATGCGGGTATGGAGTGGTCCACTGCTGCATCTGTGTCGTGGGTTGGGCAGTCTTGTAAGACTGTTACCGGATCGTCACCCAGGGAATCCATGTTGTAAGGGCGGAGTCCAAGTCTGACCGATTCCTTACACAAGTTTCTAAAGGCAATTCTTATGTTGGCCAGTCTAGCATATGCCGCTGATGATATCCTTTGATGTGGGCCTCTGGGGACAGGTTCGGTGTGATATCAACCCCCAGATCTTTCTCTCTAATTGACTCTAGCAGGATTTCACCTCCCAGATGGTACCTTGTATTCAGCCTCCTGCTCCCTTCGCCTAATTTCATTACTTTACACTTTCCGAGTTGAACTTTAGCAGCCATTTTCTAGACCATTCCTTCAGTTTGTCCAGGTCATCCTGTAGTCTGCCTACTTCCGTCTTGATTCTTCTCATAATTTTTGCATCAGCAAACATTGAGAGATGAGTATATACCCTCCAGAAGATCGTTTACATATATTAGAAACAGGAAGGATCCAAGTACTGAGCCTGTGGGGACTCCGCTGGTGACATCTCGCCACCTGATGTCTCCCCCCTCACCATTACTCGCTGTTTCCTGTTTAAGTACTACCTTATCCACTGCAGCACCTTCCCTTTACTCCTGCCTGTTGCTCCAACATTTTTTAACAGCCTTATGGGGTGGGTGGTACGTGTCAAAGGCTTTCTGGCAGTCCATGAAAATGCAGTCGGCCCACCCTTCCCTTTCTGCCTGGTCATAGAATTCTAGTAAACCTGTGAGGCACGATTTACCATCTCTGAACCCATGTTGGTGGTGCGTTACAAAGTTATTTCCCTCCAGATGCTCTAAGAGTCTTTTTCCTCACGATCTTCGCCATCATCTTGCATGGTATACAAGTTAGGGTAACTGTCCTGTAGTTCAGTACCTCTTGCCTGTCACCCTTCTTGTATATTGGGACTACGCTAGCCGTCTTCCAACTTTCTGGTAGGTCTCCTGTTTCCAGTGATCTGTTACACACCATAGAGAGTGGATTGCCCTCGATGGAATGACGTGCTGGCCAGGGGGTATATAGGTTGTTAGGATGGCAAGAGGGCCGTGGGTGGTGGAGAGTTCAATCCCCAGGGCGTTCCCCTCCTGCAGATAGATATTTATGAACGGGCATCATCTTTTGACCAGGATAGCCACACCTCTGTTCGGTCCTCGTTCTTTTCAATCGTCGTGTAGCCGTGAATTTTGACATGTTGATCTGGGCGTTGCCGAGGTTTCATTGAGCAGAACCACCTCGGGGTTGTGTTGCCGAGCTCTACATCTAGTAAGTATCGGTTGTTCAAAAAGTGGCGGATGTTGATCTGAATTATCTTCAGCCCATTATTAGCGATGGTAAAGTTGTTGTTGTTGTTTCATTCTGTGTGACCTGCTTGTGTTGCCGGCAGGTATTGAGTGCCTCCTGGCCCTCTGAACACCAATTTCCCCCTCAGCACCGGTGGAGAGTTGAACGTTGTCTACGGAGCATTCATTATCCGAGGAGTTTTCGCCCTCGATGTCCACTGAATGAGCTCGATGTCCAATCATCTCATCCGAGAATGAGCTGGAGTCGGTGGAGTTACCGTGGGAATGATGGGAGTGTACCTCGCGGCCGGGTGTTTGATGTGGATGGTGGTCAGACCACACACTAGAAGGTGAAGGGACGACGACGTTTCGGTCCATCCTGGACCATTCTCAAGACAATCGACTTGAGAATGGTCCAGGACGGACCGAAACGTCGTCGTCCCTTCACCTTCTAGTGTGTGGTCTGGTCAACATACTTTAGCCACGTTATTGTGACTCATCGCCTGCATGTGGATGGTGGGTGATGGGGGGCCGACTTGGGGTATAAAAGGTCTGGCTGTTCTTGACCCGGCTCTCCATCTGGTCACCATTTGGTCCGGGAGACATCTCCCGTCACGCAGGGGGCAGTCGCGCCTCCACAGATCTCCAGTATCAGCTCTTGATACTGGTAATGGCTCAAAAGGGCCACCACTTACGGGCTATTCATGCCCGGCCACCTCTTTGGTGGCTTAATCTTCATCAATCATCAATCTTGACCCGGCACACAATCCAGTTACAGCCCGCTCTGTGCAGCTAAGTCCACTACGGGCTCACCATAGCCCGTGCTACTTGGAACTTTTGTTCTGAGTAGCTAAACTAAAACAACAACTTGGCCTGGGAGGTTGTCTAAAAATAAATTTAATACAAATAAAACTACTCACAAGCAATTTTAAACAAATTTAATATTTTGTTTTACCTAAAGTGTTTTAAATCAAAGTATTTTATAAAAGTAAAAGAATTCCCTAGTAATTAAATACTTTGATTTAAAACACTTTAGGTAAAACAAAACATTTGTCACGTGAATCCCCTGCATAGCAGTGGAACTGTCTTTTCCCTTCACCTCAATGGCTCTGTACTCCATGTCTTTTGTGTATGTACTGATACTCCAATGTGTATCAGTGCTATACCGACGGCTCTGTAGAAGAAGGTGGACGATGTACCGGATGTGCATGTAATGTATTTGAACAATCTTCTCTCGTAAATACAGCAATGAAGCGCGTCAATGACTGGGCAAGTACAACTCAAACCGAACTTGCAGGCATATACCTTGCCACTGAATTTTAAAAGACAAAGGCAGTGGACTTATATACTGTGACTCGCAGAGAGTACTCCTGGCATTGAACGCACATATTAGTGACACCAGAAAATAGTCAGTGATATTCGAATGAATGTTTAGCTGCTAAAGAAAAACAGATTTGAAATTAAATTCCTATGGATACCATCACATGTTGGCATCTCAAGGCATGACACTGTTGATATGCTTGCAAAGACAGCCTGTAGAAAACCAGTGGTAGAAATTGATATGGGTATTTCATTAGCAGTGACAAAGAGAATACTTAAACAAATATCTAATGAAGACCTCACCGACCTAACAAATTCACAAAGACCTGAATTGTTTGTAGCATTAAATATTATGATAGATATCGTGAGGAAACATTCACATATGGGACTAATAGAACAAGAACCGGCAATGTGATGTTATAGTGGCCAGAATACGCCAGGGATACAGACGTATCTGGCAGCTTTCTCAAAACCCAAATGTCGAGTACACTGTGTGTCAACTTTGTGAAAGAGAAAACATGCACTCTTGAACATTATATTGTAGAATGTCCCATACTGGCTGACTTCGCGCCCTCCTGGGCTAAGGTATGCTGAACTTTGTAATTACTATATGAGTACTGGAACACTTGATGATATATTGGACTTGTATCCAAGATTGACCATGTAATAGATTAATTATACAATGTATATGATGTAACTATATAACCTGAGCTTGTAAAAGCACCTTAATCACCTTCAGTGATTAAGTGCTTAATTGCACACTAGTTTCTTTATCAGCTATCTCACCCTGTCAGAGTAAATGAGATAAATGTCTGTGAATGCATGTGTGTATATATGTATATGTGTGTGTATGTATATGTATGGGTATAAAGTATATGGAAGCTGATCAGAATTACATTTCACCTTTGTAAATGTACATTAATGACACTGTGTAGAAGACACATCGAACACTTTATGTAAGGCATACGTAAATCTGTGTATCTATGTATTTACGTATATAGGTTAGCTTGCATTTTAAAAGCACCGACTCACCATCAGTGTTGATTGTTCAATAAACCCTTGAAATATATGTTTAACACATCTCTAACCCTGTCCATGGAGGACAGAAGAAATGTAA
>WNGS01095741.1:0-10581 GCA_020271785.1 Procambarus virginalis
TTCTATCCCTCTTACTAGTGTTCCTGCATTTGGATTTGTCTATTATGCAAGTGTTTTTATTCAACATTTCTCTGTTAGGGTGATGTCATGGGCTTGCTGTTTCATGTGATTCCTTTGTTTGTTGACTTGTTTTCACCTGACCCTGTACAGGTATCAATGTAACTTGATTTATAATTCCTTATCATTTGAGAATGAACCATGCAGGGTCGAAACGTTGTGCAATTTATAATAAGTGTAATATATTCTACAGTTATTTACTTTTTTTCTTCACCTTGAAAAACGAACATGACTTTTGGTGAACTCCTCTTCCAGCTGAACCTTGATGCAGGAACATCAATAAGAGGGAAAATAGCCTAAACCAGAAAATAGTTAACACGGAATATGCTGTCATTTTCAAATGTTTATTGTGGGTTATTCTTTTTAATAACATTTTGTAAACCCTTTCTAATTAACCTCTAAGCATTTAACATCAAACACAAGTGTCAACTGAAATCATGTCTATTACTCTCAGCTATCAAAATATCATGTAAAAAAATAAAAAAATGTTTTATCCAAAAATTTAGTTAAACAAAAAAATTAATCTTTTTTCTTATTTGATTATCGGACAATTTGAGTGAAACTTATACACCTTACTGCACATATGCCTATCTGTATGGGTGCCAATTTTGGAGGAAATGTTGATGTCAAACTCAGCCAGAGATTACAGCACATTAGACTTCAATTTTTAATCATTTCTTTTCAAGTAACATAAACGCAACTTCTGACAATTTCATTTTTTATTCAATTTAAATGAAACATACACCTTATACGTGGAGTTTTTGTTTCTACGATCTGTATGAAGCGTTTTTTCCTAAGTTCATTTATTGGTTTTATAAATAGTAATAAACATGATATATTGCATAATTTTTGGACTATTTGCATTAGTAAAACTAATTTTTTTTAAATCCGATCATTCAGATCCTTTAATATATGCTATTGTGATAGAAGAATGTCATAGAAATGATAGCATTTGAAACATGTGGTTGTAGAAACTTATTGAAAATGTGTCAAATTCATTGAAAAAACAACAAAACAAATTCTCATTTTCTATTTAGGCTGCTATACTGAAACTTGAAACAGTTGCATCCCTGTTTATATACAACTTGTCAAAAAAGTTTAGTTGACCATGAACAACTTATAACAAATTAAATTATGGCCCCTTAAATAGGATTGCGAAAGGGATCTGGGAATTATAATAAGCTGTGATTTACAACCAAATATCAAAGCATAAATGTTCGGAATAAGCAAATAAGGCAAATAGGACACTGGGATTTATTTATCGAAGCATTAGTAACAAGACACCTGGTGTAGTTCTCCAGCTACATCTTGATCTTGCTACTCTTTAGTCTTCATTTAATCTAGCAACTCAGTTTTGGTCGAATGGATATAAACTCACTAGAACGCGTCAATCGTCGGATAACACAGTTAATCCCGCCAATTTGAAACTGTTATATGAAGAAAGATTGTCAAAGCTTAAATTACATTTGCTGGAAAGGCGAGGAATTAGTGGTATTAAAGTGGATGAATTGACATAAGAAAGGGGATTATAGTATTAAAAGTATCAACAAAGAGAGAACACGAAACAATAGGTATAAATTGGTTAAGTTTAGATTTAGGAAAGACCTAGATAAATACTGGTTTGGTAACAGGGTTGTTGATTTAAGAACATAAGAACAAATATAACTGCAGAAGACCTATTGGCCCATTCGAGGCAACTCCTATTTATAACCACCCGATCCCACTCATATACATGTCCAACCCACGCTTGAAACTATCAAGGGACCCCACCTCCACCACGTTACGCGGTAATTTGTTCTACAAAAATCAACAACCCTGTTACCAAAGTATTTACTATATTTCCTAAATCTATTAGGAAAGTAATTTGTGGAACCATTTACCGTGTAACGTAATGTTGGTTCCTTGATTGCTTCAAGCGTGGGTTGGACTTGTATATGAGTGGGATTGGGTGGTTATAAATAGGAGCTGCCTCGTGTGGCCAATAGGCCTTCTGCAGTTACCTTTATTCTTATGTTCTTAAGATATAGCTGCAGAACAACACCAGGTGTCTTATTACTATAGGACGTTGTATTTAAGTCTTACGTTACGTCGTATTTGGTTCACAAATCGACAACCATGTTATGGAAACCGTATTTTTTTTATTAGAATTAAGAAAGGCATCAAGATCTTTCCTAATCTAAACTCTTCCTATTAATTCACATTGTTTGTGTTCTATTATAAGTTCATACATTTAATCCCCTATATTATCTTGTTTGTTATGCTTGTTGAAGCATAACACATATAGCCTGAATATTTCAAGCATGGATTTGCCAAAACTAAGTATAATTATAAGTGAATGAAATTTATGTATGAATAACTTTAGTTAGATATAAATAGGAGCTGCTATGTATGTTGTCAATTGTGTATGCATTAGGAATCGTTGATAGTGTGGCGTGAGCTGCTGAAGAGGTATCAGAGGTGAGGTGTGTGAAAACTGTATAAAGAGACTAGTACTGTATCAAGCTAGTATGATAGCACGGGAGGCATCTCCGTCACCAGGGTGCAGTCCACCTCCACAGAATTCCAGTATCAGCTCTTGATACTGGTAATGGCTCAAAAGGGCCACCGCTTACGGGCTATTCATGCCCGTGCCACCTTTTGGGTGGCTTAATCTTCATCAATCAATCAAGCTAGTACTCAGTACTCGTGAGACAGTTCATTACACAACTCCACCAGCTTTTGTTTGACACACAGAATGGATATGGACATATATGGCTTCAGGAGAAAGGAACGTAAGGAGTTTTCTCGCCGACATTACCACCCATATCGGCGGCACATCTCCACTGACCATTTAATTTATAGGGTTGTGATGAAAAATCCCTCACACCAAGTAATGGTTTCCCTAAAGTGGTAGGGGAAGACTTAATTCTAGAGAGCGTCGGAAAGGACTTGACTCATCAGAGCGTCGTAGCAAAGGACATAACCCTCTGGGATGTTGAAGCAAAAGACTTTACTCTCCAATGTGATAGAGTTGAAGAGTTAAATCTCCGGAGCGTTGTTGCAAAGGACTTATATCTCAGCGATTCAGACGACGAAAGCACTGCCCCGATTGATGAAGTGAAAGACTTAAGTCATGAAAACGTACTTGTAGAGAACTCAACGACACAGAAGTGTGCCGTAGCAAATGACTTAACTAAACAGAATGTCCAAGAGTTCTCTTCTCTCCAGAATGTCGTAGAAGACGACATTCCGAAGAGTGTTTTAGACGAGGATTTATATCTCAGTAATTCAGATGATGAAGAAGTTGAAGGACTACAGTGCTCAGAATTTTATAACAGAAAACTCGACTCTTCAGTGTGATGTAGCACAAGACTCAAATCTTCAGATCGTCGTAGAGAAGAACGTCATTCTCCAAAGTGTTTTAGCCGAGGATTTATATGTCAGTGATTCAGAAGACGAAGTGGAAGAACTTAGTTTCCAGTGTGACAGAGAGGAAGAGTTCAATCTCAGAAGTGTTGTAGCAAAGGATTTATATCTCAGTGATTCTGACGATGAAAGCACTGCAAATGTTTAATTGGTGCATACTACCAGCACGTTTTGTTTTAAACATTTCTCATTGAATATAAACAACATATTCCGTATTAACTATTTTCTGGTATATGACTTCTATCCCTCTTACTAGTGTTCCTGCATTTGGACTTGTCTATTATGCAAGTGTTTTTATTCAACATTTCTCTTGTTAGGGTGATGTCATGGGCTTGTTTCATGTGATTCCTTTGTTTGTTGACTTGTTTTCACCTGACCCTGTACAGGTATCAATGTAACTTGATTTATAATTCCTCATCATTTCAGAATGAACCATGCAGGGTCGAAACGTTGTGCAATTTTATAATAAGTGTAATATATTCTACAGTTATTTACTTCTTTTTCTTCATCTTGAAAAACGAACATGACTTTTGGTGAACTCCTCTTCCAGCTGAACCTTGATGCAGGAACATCAAGTAAGAGGGAAAAGAGCCTAAACCAGAAAATAGTTAACACGGAATATGCTGTCATTTTCAAATGTTTAATTGTGGGTTATTCTTTTTAATAAACATTTTGTAAACCCTTTTCTAATTAACATCTAAAGCATTTAACATCAAACACAAGTGTCAACTGAAATCATGTCTATTACTCTCAGCTATCAAAATATCATGTAATAAAAATAAAAAATTTGTTTTATCCAAAAAATTTAGTTAAACAAAAAAATGATTATTTTTTCTGATTTGATTATCGGACAATTTGGGTGAAAATTATACACCTTACTGCACATATGCCTATCTGTATGGGTGCCAATTTCGGAGGAAATTGGTTGATGTCAAACTCAGCCAGAGATTACAGCACATTAGACTTCAATTTTTAATCATTTCTTTTCAAGTAACACAAACGCAACTTCTAACAATTTCATTTTTATTTCAATTTAAATGAAACATACACCTTATGCGTGGAGTTTTTGTTTCTACGATCTGTATGAAGCGTTTTTTCCTAAGTTCATTTATTGGTTTTATAAATAGTAATAAACATGATATATTTGCATAATTTTTGGACTATTTGCATTAGTAAAACTATTTTTTTTTTAAATCCGATCATTCAGATCCTTTAATATATGCTATTGTGATAGAAGAGTGTCATAGAAATGATAGCATTTGAAACATGTGGTTGTAGAAACTTATTGAAAATGTGTAAAATTCATTGAAAAAACAACAAAACAAATTCTCATTTTCTATTTAGGCTGCTATACTGAAACTTGAAACAGTTGCATCCCTGTTTATATACATCTTGTCAAAAAAGTTTAGTTGACTTTGAACAACTTATAACAAATTAAATTATGGCTCCTTAAATAGGATTGCGAAAGGGATCTGGGAATTATAATAAGCTGTGATTTACAACCAAAATATCAAAGCATAAATGTTCGGAATAAGCAAATAAGGCAAATAGGACACTGGGATTTATTTATCGAAGCATTAGTAACAAGACACCTGGTGTAGTTCTCCAGCTACATCTTGATCTTGTTAGTCTTCATTTAGTATAGCAATTCAGTTTTGGTCGAATGGATATAAACTCACTAGGTATATATATAAACTCACCACCCAATCCCACTCATATACAAGTCCAACCCACGCTTGAAGCAATCAAGGAACCAACATTACGTTACACGGTAAATGGTTCCACAAATTACTTTCCTAAATTAGATTTAGGAAAGATATGAGTAAATACTTATTTGGTAACAGGGTTGTTGATTTTTGTAGAACAAATTACCGCGTAACGTGGTGGAGGTGGGGTCCTTTGATAGTTTCAAGCGTGGGTTGGACATGTATGAGTGGGATCGGGTGGTTATAAATAGGAGTTGCCTCGAATGGGCCAATAGGTCTTCTGCAGTTATATTTGTTCTTATGTTCTAAAATCAACAACCCTGTTACCAAACCAGTATTTATCTAGGTCTTTCCTAAATCTAAACTTAACCAATTTATTCCTATTGTTTCGTGTTCTCTCTTGTGTTGATACTTTTAATACTACAATCCCCTTTCTTATGTCAATTCATCCACTTTAATACCTCTAATTCCTCGCCTTTCCAGCGAATGTAATTTAAGCTTTGACAATCTTTCTTCATATAACAGTTTCTAATTGGCGGGATTAACTGTGTTATTCTACGATTGACGCGTTCTTGTGAGTTTATATCCATTCGACCAAAACTGAATTGCTAGACTAAATGAAGACTAACAAGATCAAGATGTAGCTGGAGAACTACACCAGGTGTCTTGTTACTAATGCTTCGATAAATAAATCCCAGTGTCCTATTTGCCTTATTTGCTTATTCCGAACATTTATGCTTTGATATTTTGGTTGTAAATCACAGCTTATTATAATTCCCAGATCCCTTTCGCAATCCTATTTAAGGGGCCATAATTTAATTTGTTATAAGTTGTTCAAAGTCAACTAAACTTTTTTGACAAGATGTATATAAACAGGGATGCAACTGTTTCAAGTTTCAGTATAGCAGCCTAAATAGAAAATGAGAATTTGTTTTGTTGTTTTTTCAATGAATTTTACACATTTTCAATAAGTTTCTACAACCACATGTTTCAAATGCTATCATTTCTATGACATTCTTCTATCACAATAGCATATATTATTGGATCTGAATGATCGGATCTAAAAAAAAAATTAGTTTTACTAATGCAAATAGTCCAAAATATATGCAAATATATCATGTTTATTACTATTTATAAAACCAATAAATGAACTTAGGAAAAAACGCTTCATACAGATGGTAGAAACAAAAACTCCACGTATAAGCTGTATGTTTCATTTAAATTGAATAAAAAATGAAATTGTCAGAAGTTGCGTTTATGTTACTTGAAAATAAATGAATAAAAATTTAAGTCTAATGTGCTGTAATCTCTGGCTGAGTTTGACATCAACCAATTTCCTCCAAAATTGGCACCCATACAGATAGGCATATGTGCAGTAAGGTGTATAAGTTTCACTCAAATTGTCCGATAATCAAATAAGAAAAAAGAATCATTTTTTTGTTTAACTAATTTTTTGGATAAAACAATTTTTTTATTTTTATTACATGATATTTTGATAGCTGAGAGTAATAGACATGATTTCAGTTGACACTTGTGTTTGATGTTAAATGTTTTAGAGGTTAATTAGAAAAGGGTTTACAAAATGTTTATTAAAAAGAATAACCCACAATTAAACATTTTAAAATGACAGCATATTCCGTGTTAACTATTTTCCCTCTTACTTGATGTTCCTGCAAGGTTCAGCTGGAAGACGAGTTCACCAAAAGTCATGTTCGTTTTTCAAGGTGAAGAAAAGAAGTAAATAACTGTAGAATATATTACACTTATTATAAAATTGCACAACGTTTCGACCCTGCATGGTTCATTCTCAAATGATAAGGAATTATAAATCAAGTTACATTGATACCTGTACAGGGTCAGGTGAAAACAAGTCAACAAACAAAGGAATCACATGAAACAAGCCCATGGCATCACCCTAACAAGAGAAATGTTGAATAAAAACACTTGCATAATAGACAAATTCAAATGCAGGAACACTAGTAAGAGGGATAGAAGTCCTATACCAGAAAATAGTTAATACGGAATATGTTGTTTATATTCAATGAGAAATGTTTAAAACAAAACGTGCTGGTAGTATGCACCAATTAAACATCTGCAATGCTTTCATCGTCAGAATCACTGAGATATAAATCCTTTGCTACAACACTTCTGAGATTGAACTCTTCCTCTCTGTCACACTGGAAACTAAGTTCTTCCACTTCGCCTTCTGAATCACTGACATATAAATCCTCGGCTAAAACACTTTGGAGAATGACGTTCTTCTCTACGACGCTCTGAAGATTTGAGTCTTGTGCTACATCACACTGAAGAGTCGAGTTTTCTGTTATAAAATTCTGAGCACTGAAGTCCTTCAATTCATCTTCTTCATCATCTGAATTACTGAGATATAAATCCTCGTCTAAAACACTCTTCGGAATGTCGTCTTCTACGACACTCTGGAGAGAAGAGAACTCTTGGACATTGTGTTTAGTTAAGTCCTTTGCTACGGCACACTTCTGTGTCGTTGAGTTCTCTACAAGGACGTTTTCATGACTTAAGTCTTTCACTTCATCAATCGGGGCAGTGCTTTCGTCGTCACTGAGCAAATCACTGAGATTTGCTACAACACTTCTGAGATTGAACTCTTCCTCTCTGTCACACTGGAAACTAAGTTCTTCCACTTCGTCTTCTGAATCACTGACATATAAATCCTCGGCTAAAACACTTTGGAGAATGACGTTCTTCTCTACGACGCTCTGAAGAATTGAATCTTGTGATACGACAGAATGAAAAGTTGAGTCTTTTGCTTCAACACCCTGAAAAGTTGGGTCTTTTGCTACAAGATTCTGGTTACTAAAATCCTTCGTTTCATCAGTGAGAGCAGTTCTTTCATCATCTGAATCACTGATATATAAATCATCTTGTAAAACACTCGCAGGAATGACGTACTTCCCTACGATTTTCTCTAGATTTGAATCTTGTGTTACAACACTCTCAAAAGTCGAATCTTCTGCTACAAAATTCTGGTCACTGAAGTTCATCAGTTCATCTTCATCACTGATATATAAATCCTCCTCTATAACGCTCATAAGAATGTTGTCCTTGGCTATAACGCTCTGGAGATTTGAGTCTTGTGCTACATCACACTGAAGAGTAGAGTTTTCTGTTATAAAATTCTGAGCACTGAAGTCCTTCAATTCATCTTCTTCATCATCTGAATTACTGAGATATAAATCCTCGTCTAAAACACTCTTCGGAATGTCATCTTCTACGACACTCTGGAGAGAAGAGAACACTTGGATATTCTGTTTAGTTAAGTCCTTTGCTACGGCACACTTCTGTGTCATTGAGTTCTCTACAAGGACGTTTTCATGACTTAAGTCTTTCACTTCATCAATCGGGGCAGTGCTTTCGTCGTCTGAATGCGGCGTTATTGTAGCAGTGATGGAGGGATTACTGGAGGAATTGGTGAACTTGGTTGGGGCTCTGAGAGCAGAGGTGGATTCCTTACGAGAGGAGGTGCGACAGCTGAAGCGTCGGGGGGAGGCGGAGAAGACCAAGATAAACAAGACCTCGTCGTGGAGAGTCGTTGGGGACAGGGGTCTTAAGAAGACCTTGACAAGGCCGCCTACAGACGCCCTAAAGACGGCAAATTCATTTGCCGTGTTGGAGGACGAGTGCTGTGGTGAGCCAGCGGTTCACTCCAAAAAGATATCAGCAAGGAGCGGCGAAGCGCGGGCCTCTCAGGGTGCTCAGAAAGTTAGGGAGGTACCGAGGCGAGTTTTGGTTGTGGGAGATTCCCAGGTGAGGCATTTAGACAGAACGTTTTGTGCCAGAGATAGGGGGAACAGATTAAGAGTTTGCTATCCGGGAGCTGGAATTGGTGATATTGTTGGAAACATGAACGATATTATGACGGGAAATGGGAGCAAACCCATTATTTGTATTAGTGTAGAGGGTAATGATGTTGGGAGAGTTAGAAGTGAGGAACTAATACTGAAATTCAAGACAGCAATAGAATTAGTTAGGAGCAAGGGAGGAATCCCGATCATATGTGGCATTCTTCTAAGAAAGGGAGTGGGAAATGAATGGATGTCGAGGGCACTTGGTGTCAATTGCAGGCTGGAAAGATATTGCAAATCTAATGCAATATCTTATATTGCTTATCTTATATAGAAGGGAACACTTCTATGGAAGAAATGAAATGTATGCTCGGGATGGGGTGCATCTATCGAGAGCTGGGGTTGTTGCTGTTGCAAACTCGTTGGAAGAAGTGGTTAGAGGTGTTTGTTTGGGTTTAAACTGTTAGTAGATAGAGGTATGGGAATTGATTTGGAGGAAGGATGTAATAAAAGTATGTGTTTGCGGGAGAAAGGAATTGGCAAAATGATCAGGGAAAGAGAAGGGCCTCAAAATAACAATTCACTTCGGGTATATTACACAAACAGTAGAAGTCTAAGAAATAAAATTAACGAATTAAATGTTCTTGTCTGCACAGAAAAAATAGATATTATTGCACTTACCGAAACGTGGATGAATATTGATAATCGAGAACTATTAGCCGAATATCAAATAAATGGATTTAAACTATTTCACACAGATAGATATATTAGACGAGGAGGTGGAGTAGCCATATACGTTAGGGACAATTTGAAATGTAGTCTCAAAGAGGGAATCAAACTGAGCCACACACAGAAACTATTTGGATAGAATTAAACGAAAAACAAATAATATTATAATAGGAGTTATATATAGGCCACCAAATTTAGACAGAATGGAAGCAAAGCATCTATGGGATGAAATATCTAGGGCATCTAGATCTAACAGTATTTATGTCATGGGTGACTTTAATTTGAGTGGAATAAACTGGTTGAACAAAACAGGGAATAGTGAAGCAGAAGATTTTCTAGAATTAATTGACGATTGCTTTCTTACGCAACACATTAAGGAACCAACACGGGAAAATAATATTTTAGATTTAGTGTTAACTAACAGGGAAACACAAATTAATGACATCGAAATAGGGAGTGAGCTAGGGAACAGTGATCACAAAGAAATCAGATTTGGCATAGAATGGAATAGACCTGTAGGAGAAAATTCTGTTAAAGTGCCAGATTTTCGAAAAGCTGATTTTAATAGCCTAAGAAATTTTTTGGGTCAAATTGATTGGAAAGTCTTGGGTATGGGGTGTGGGCCGGTCTTGGAGCGAGACATGAACCCAGCGATACGTGATGTAAATGGGGATTTCGATGTAGATTCAATTTATAACGTAGTTAAGAATATTCTAAACAAAGCACAGGAACGTAGTATGCCACACAAATTGAATAGATCGATTACTAATGACCAAAGTGGATAACAAAGAATTTGAAGAATCTTATAGGTAAAAAGAGAGCTTGGTACAAGAGGATTAAAAATTGGGGAGGTCACTTTAGAA
>WNGS01095753.1:0-10531 GCA_020271785.1 Procambarus virginalis
TGGCGTGGTTGACGACGTGATGACGACCTCGGGTCACGTGCCATCACGTTGGCGAGGGGATGGTGGCTTGGTGGTGTGGGCGCGGCGCGGCGGGCAGGGGAGAAGATGGGATGGGCGGATTGGCGCTGAAGCAGTTTGAAAGAGCTGAACGGGCCAGGTTGGGGGTGCCGTCGGCGCTGATGGTGGAGGCGAAGGCCGATGGGCCGGGGGCGAGCACAAGGGCTCCTAGCAGGTAGGCCATGCAATTGCGCGGTTTGTGATGGTGCCGGGCCGGTGATGGAGAGGCTATTCGTGCATGCCGCACAATCTACGTGGATTGCGGCAAAGGGGAACCGCCCCCTCGCGTGGCTCACATGAGCTGCTAATGGGCAAGCGCGTGAGGCGTCATGGCAATTTCCCTCCGGCAAAAAAAGTTGTTGGTTGGGATATAAATACTGAATACATACTGATAAAATAAAACCTATCTTTTGCCGTCCCCAATATTTGTGTGTGGAACGGAGAAAGGATGTATTAAAAATATTCCATGACTGAATAACAAAAAAGGGCCAAACTTATTTGAAGATCAGGAACTCCCACAGCGCAGGGGAGATCCCTGATGCAAAGCGCTTTGAATGTGAAGCCGATGTTTCTGGTGCGTCAGTCTAGAAGCAATAACATAGGCATCTAACGGAGGAAGACGATTAGGGATTCGACTGGGAGGAAAAAACTCACAGCAGACATGCCCTCCCCCGAAGGTGGTTACAAAGGTGGTCCCGTGACGAACGTGGCCGCTTGGAGCAGAAGCAGGTAGCAGATGTACAAAGGCACACTTTCTGAGGTTCGCGAAGGGCGAAAAAATCATCACAGGGCAGCGTCCGTGTTTGCGGTGAAAAGAAAGTTATCCTCAATATCGGGTTCCAAATCCGAAAGGGATCATCCCCATGTCATGCAAATTCCCGGTGATAAGCCCATCTCAAGTCCCGGTGACACCGTGGACGTGTATCTAGGAGACCGTAGAGGACCAGGACGGGCCACGTGATCATCTCGCGCAAGCGTGCCAAGCAGCGATGCGCCCCTTGGGAGAAAAAAAATCCTCAAGCACGAAAACCAGAGGGACCGTCATCCTGAACTACTAGTGTCTTCATCAAACCCGCACCAAAGGTGTCTTTGTGGTGGGACATCGATGGTCACTCGAAGCCTTCTTGCCGGGTTCACAGATCGATGTGAAGAACCCGTGACGCGACCTTTTCGCGCCCTACGTCGGCAAGGCCCATGATTTCAAAGTTGTCAAGATCACCATCCGTTCTGAGAACCGTGGGTGATCCTCACATAAGGTGCTGAGCGAGAAAAAGAACCTCGAGCAGCAGCGCATGGGAGATCCTCAAGAACCTCGAAAAAAAAAGGTCAGGTGCTCGAGGTACCGTCAAGAAACATGGAAACCCTTTCGGCGGTCCTTCATCGACTTGGGCGGTGTGGAGCGGCCTCCTGACAGATCACCGACATCTCCCCTTGGGGTCGTATCAACCACCCCGAGGGAAGTGCTCGAACCTCGACCAGAAGGTCAACGTCGTTGTTCTTGTGAGGTTTGACGAGGAGAGAAGCGCAATGCAGCCTCGGCATGTAAGCAAACTCATGCCTACACCCCGTGGGGACTCTCCCTGTCCGTCGATATCAGCGAAGGGCAGGGCCCCACGCGGTGAAAGGCACAAGCCGTCGTGACCGTCGACCGACTACCGGCATCTTTCGTCGAAATCATGCCGGGCGTCGAAGGGCCTCGGTGTAACACATGAGCGAAATGTCCTGGTCGCAGCACCTCAAAAACCCGACCTGTCGAACTGTTCAAGATCGGCGACGAGGTGGAGGCCACGATCCTTTCCATCCGACCGCGACGAGCACAAGGAGTTCCCCTGGGTCTCTCTCAGCAGGCCAAGGACGATCCGTTGGCTTCCACGCCCGGGGCGGCCGACACCAAATACGCACCTGGCACCCGCCACACGGGCACTGTGCGCAACATTACGCAACTACGGCCATCTTCGTCGAACTCGAAGAAGGTGTGGAACGGCCTGGTGCACATCAGCGACTCTGAGCTGGACCAAAAAATACAGCCACCCTCCGACTTCACCATAGAAAGGATGAGAAGCTCGACAGTTGTCGTGCGGGACCATCGACGTCGAAAACCTCGTCTCAGCCTCGGCCACAAGCAGCGTCACCGAGGATGGTGGATCACCTTCGAAGGCATCTTTGTCGTCGGCAGCGAGAGCACCAAGGTCGCCCCTCTGTGCCATGAACGACAAAGGCTGGCATCGTCGAGCTGGAGCATGGCGTGGAAGGCTTCGTGCCGAACAAGGGCACATGGCAGCCCGCCAACGATGGCAAGCTGAAACTGGGCCGATACCTACACCTTCCCGCGTCATCGAGTGCAGCAAGGAAGCGAAAGATAGCTTGTGCTCGCGCACCGCATGACTTGGGAACGAGGAGATGGAGCCGCAGATGCGCGGCGGGCGGCCAAGGAACAGGCAAGCAAGGCGGCGGTCAAGGCAAAGCAGCAAGGCAGCGGCATAGGCAAGCAGCAATCGGCAGCGGCCAAGGCAAGCAGCAAGGAAGACTGGCGGCCCAAGGGCGGCGGGCGGCTCTACCAAGCCGAAGCAAGAACCACCACCCTGGGCGAGATCTCCGCACTGGCAGCCCCTCAAGCGCCAAGAGTGGAAGAGTCCGAGCGCCAGGGCCAAAGGTGGCGCAGCAGGAAGTCGAGCCGGTCGCCGAAGAAGGGCACCCGTGCAAGACGTCGCTGCCTTCCGAAGACAGGGAAATAAGCATTTTGCTTGAATGATAAAGAGGCCAGCCCCAGTGGGCGGTCCTCTTTGCGTTGTGGGAGTGGCGGGGTCGTTTGTTTCAGCGTAGAGGAACGGAGGGAAAATAAAGGCAAACCCCAGGTCGGGGTCGGATTAATCCGACCCCGGACCTGGGGGTTGCGACAGCAGGGTCACACAGTGCGGTTAGTCCAGAATCGCGTCGAGGTGGGGCATGAGCAATGGGTGGATGGCGCGCTCCATGTGCAGGTTGTTGGGGAATGATGATGTCGCAGTCCGAAACTTGTTGGCTCGATGTACTGGCGGTACATTGGGACACGACCAAAACGCTCGTAATAATCGAGGACCTGGTCCATGGTGTAGCCGCGCGTCCCTCAAAAATCACGGCGGCATGCGCCGCGACAGGCGAGGGTGCTCGTCAGGCATCGGCACAAAGACCTTGAGGTTCGAGCCCATAGCGGACAAGGCCGGGTGCGTCAGCACAAAATATCCCTCGACGACCACGATGGGTGCCGGGGCATACACGATCGTCTTGGGGACGATGTTGGGGTTGTTAAATGTGTATTCGGTTGGATATAGACGGTCTCGCCCCGCAAGCGATGCGTTTGAGGTCTTCGGCGAGGGGCGTCCAGGTTTGAGGGCCCGTCGGGATGGGTCGAAATTGACCTCGCCGTCGGCGCTCTGGGGCAGGCTGGCCCGGTCGCACGGGTAGTAATTGTCCGGGGATAGATGAGGGTGAGGGCGGCGCCGGGGAAGTGCTCCATGCGGCGCTAGCAGCGTTTGTCTTGCCGGGAGGCCGAGCCCGCCTGCGATGCCAAGGAAGTAGGGGGGCTCTGGGTAGATGTGCTCATGACAGGAAATCGACGAATTGCGTAGGGCCTGGCCCCGGTGGGAGAAGAGATCGGCGTTTTCTCTGGTCGGCGTCCAGCTCGGCGAGGGTGTCTGGTCCATGCCGTCGGGATAGGGAAGACGAGGGGGTCGTAGCGACGAAGCCGTGCTGCCCGACAGTGGGGCATAGGCCGCGGATGCGTCCGCTGAGGATGCGCTTCAAAGGTGTGGAGCTGCGGTGCCGTCGTACCAGGCGATGACGGTGCGGAAGGCAGAGGCCGCTGCGGTCCTGGATGCCGTCGAGCTCCTGGAGGAAGCTTGTGCATGTGTTGCGAGTGGGCGTCGCCGTCGGGGCCCGCGTAGCGCGCGCTGTACACGCCGGGGCGTCCGCCGATGCGCGGTGACTCGACCGGCCGGTTCGTCCGCAAAGCAAGGGCAGTCCGGGTGGCGGCCGTGGTAGGCGCGGTCCTTGAGGATGGCGTTGCCTTCTCGAGGGTGTTCTCGGTCTCCTTCGACCTCCAGCGGCATCCGGCAGGTCGGTAAAGACTCAGCAGGGTGGGGTTTGAGATGAAGCGCTATCAACAGGACCACCTCACGCGGATCTCCTTGACGCTTTTTGGGGTTTGCAGCGTTCCGAAAGAAGATATTGTGTGGTCATGTCCGGCGAGTTGGGATATCGAACTTGTTTGAGGTAACATCCACAGGAGGCAGCCTTGAGGGTGTTGTCCTGCGTCGAGGTCGGGCAAGGGGTGGCTGAAGTAAGAACTCGCCAGCCGCGACGGGCATGCGGGGTTCTGGCCTTCTGCCAGCGACATGGTCAAAAGATGACGGCAGAGGGCGCGGGCATGGCCTGGGCAGCCTCGGCCAAGGAGATCGGCCCCCCGATGGAGCCGAAGCTGACAGAGGTCACGGGGTCCGATCTTGAGGGACTCGACCGAATCTCGTGAGCAGCTCTGGTCCGCTCCTTGTTGGGCGGAACTCTCGGCCGGCAGGGACAAAACAGGATCCTGGGCGGTGGGGGGGGTGGTCGGCTTGAGCCGGCCAATGTGATGCACGTACGTAGGGCAGGCGGGCGTTTGAGTAGCGGGGCCTCCGTTGGGGTGGTTTCCACGCGCGGCGCGACGGGAAGGGCGGGGTCCAGGGGGGCTGGATCAGCACCTGTCATGTCCTCAGCCACCACCACGCGGATAGAGTTTGGGGGCCCCCCCCCCCCCCCCCGTAGAGCTGGAGGACCGTCCTCGATGTCAAATACGATCGGTCGGCAGGCATGGCTATCGTCCCAGTTGGAAAGCGTTCGGCAGGCCATCTGCTGCACGGCTGTGCCGATTGGCCGAGGGCGGGAGGGAGGGTGGCGTGCAGGGGAGGGGGCGTTGAGCACGTGGATGGGGTTGCCCTGGTACTGGAGTCTTAAAATCCTCGATGCATAGCCGCCATCGGGGCGGCGAGGGGCCACTCCGCGGTACGCCGGCACGCCCCGGTCTCGCTGGCTCCGTCCCATACCGAGTGTGGGGTGAGCCGCATGCTGCAAGGTCCGCAGGGCACAGGCCTGCTTGGAGAGGCGCGGCGGTAGTCCCTCGATGCCGTGCCGCCAGTGCTGCCGAAGAGGTTCCAGGTGCCGCCCGTAAGTGAGCGCGTCCCAACTTCGCGGAGGGCTGAAGGAGAATTTGCCATATCCCTCCCTGCTTGAAGGTGAAGAACGGATTGGGGCCGCACTCGACGCTGCCGTCGGTCATGCGGGTGAAATGCACGCCTAGGAAGGGAATGCGGGGTTGGGCACAGGCGGTAGATGAGGGTTGCGCACGAGGTGCTTGCCCCTGCGCGGTTGAGCTCATAGTAGTCTCCCCTGAAGCCAACAATGCGCCATGCCGAGGTCGCCCGCGCCGTCCATCTTGGCGATGCGGTCGCTTGCAGGCCACGCGCACAGACCATGTGACGGCCCTGGAAGTCGCCTCGGTTGGTGTGCACGGTGGTGATATCGGCGCCCTTGGTGAGGCCGATGACCTCATGGGAGTTGAGGACCTCTTGCTATCGGGGGTTGATGCCGGGGAGGATGAGGCGGGCCATCGTCTCGGTCGTGCCCCTGAAGTCGATGATGCCCGTGCAGGCGACATGCAGGCCCGCGATGCCGACACAGTGGGGTTCGATTATCGCGGATTTGGTCGGCGCTGATCTTGGGACACGCCTTCGACGCCGTTGGCGACGGCCGTTTTGATCGATTTTTTCGAGGAAGGGGAGCTCGGAGGGATCGACGGCGACGACGATCTTGCCGCAGACGTCATGGGCGATCTTATGCTCCTGGGCAAATGCGACAAAGCTCGCGGCGGCCTTCGACACCAATTTTTGGCCTTATAACTCCCCGCGATTATACTAAAGACTGAGTGGATGACCCCGGAGTTTGTGCCCCCGTTTGGTGGGTCCAGCGAGGCGGGCTCTTTTCGAGGACAGGACGCGGGAGGCCCTGGAGGGGGGGAATTTGAGCTGAATCTTATAGGCTACATCCAAGGCCTACAATCCCTTCCGCCGACCACAAATCACATCAAAGATAGATTTTCCATTGCCGATGTCTACACAAGGACTTTTATCGCCTCGCGTAACTCGCGGGCAAATTAGAAAAAGTATGCACAGTAGAGGCACGGGAAATCATGCACAATTCCTGGTGTTTGGGGTGGGCGGGGCATCGTTTGGGCTTTGTGGGAAAGCCCGTCTGTTCCTGTCATCGGACGGCGCAGCTGGAGAGGAAAATCGGCAAGGGCGTTAGTGTGGGGCCCATGGGGCGGCCGGCCGATGCGCTTACATGCAGATATTTATCCACCCAAGCTGGGGATTGTGGTTGGATGCAAATTTCATGGGGCCCAAAATGCATTCTTGGTCGTGAGAGGGAAGAGACAGGCCTTTGTCCTAAATTTTGTAACTTTTCATCCATAAAGTGTACAGGTATGGTTATTGTTCCGTTTTGGGGTCACTTTGTTTGGCTCTCTTTGTAAGGGCTTTGTTTCATTCGAGTCCTGACCTCATGGTCTCGTTCTTTTCGATTATGTAAAGCTGGTCCAGTATGATCTGGCGATTTTCGGGTTGGGGTGGCTGCGGGCCTGTCCTCTCATCACTGCTGCAATCTTCGCTGACTACAAATGGAGCTTGGGGAGTTCATCCCAAAGGGCACGTCTGCCATGGATGAATGGCATGGGTTTGTATCAGTTGTATTGCCTGCAATGCAACATTGTTGGCAAGATGTTGAAAAAGTAATTTTCTGAACGCGTGAAAAGTACCTCTCCGTGAATGCTACAACAGCGGGTTTGTATTTTTTGCCCCGTAAATGCTCACGTCTCTTTTATTTTACGCTGCGGGATGGCCGATCATTGATAGCTATACATGCTTATCCGTGTTGTTGAAGCAAGAAATCTTTCATTGTAAATGCCACCTTTGCAGCTGCCCGTTCGATCCATTTGCGGGGACAGTTAGTTATTATAGATTTTAATCGGTAGGAGTTATGAACAATGGGTTTTATTTTCAATTGCTGGCCCAGCCTGGCACAAGGCAGCGGCCGCCTGACTTCTCCTCGATTCTTAAAAGAGTTGGTTAAGTCGGCAGATACTGGATGATGTCAACGCGATTGCTGAGGCTTTGGCAAAAGAAGTCAATGACGCTCCGCCGCCGAAGGCGGTGGCGGTGGGTGCCATACCTCACCTTGATCGCAGAAAACGCACTGCTGTTTTCCTTGTATCGTCAAGATTATGAACGCTTCCGCACCATCGCCGACACCATGGAGAAGCGCTTCTTCTCCTTCCGTTCGCAAGGTGTGGACTTTAGGTCCGATTCTTGGGAGGCCTACCTCCGGATCGTGCGTTCCTGCGCCAAGCGCATGATGCGCGCTGGTACCATCGAAGAGTTCGAGCGCCTGATCGACGACCTTGAGTGGGACCAGTTCTCCTCCGAGTTTGTGAACCGCGTGTGCCGCGCAATCGGCCTCACCTATCTGCACGAAGAAGACCAAGACCGGTTTAACAAAACCCGCTTTTGGCTGCACAAATCCACCCAAGGCCTCGACTTTGCAGAGACCATCGCCGCGCAAGTCGGCCTCGTCGAGTACTTCCTCGCCGACCCGTCCAACGACAACCTCAAGCGTGTCGATGACATCATCCGTGCGATCGAAGAGGCTGCCGGCAAGGAATCCGAGGCTGGCCTCGAGAAAATCTACCGTGCCCTCCTGCTGAGCGTGCAGGCCCGCGCTGTCGTGGCCAAAGCATTCTCCGGCAAGGAAAGCTACGATGACGACCAGGTCAAAGTCGAGCAGAGCCTCCGCGTCGTGCGTGACCTCTCCAAAAACTTCGACTCCGAGGCCGCCAAGATGTCGCCCTTCGTGCGCGGCTACATGAAGCTCAACTTCGCCAAGTTCTACTATGACTCGGCTGCCGCCGACATCGACAAGGATGACATGGTCGATCTGATGGCGATGGCGCTCGAAGACCTCAGCGAGGCCCTGGCAATCGCCAAGAAATCCAAGGACGAGTCGCTGCGCGAAGCCGCCGCCATCAAGCGCCTCACGGTGCTGAGCCGTCACGCCAACAAGACCACCGAAAAAGAGATGAAAGAAGCCCTTGCCGAAGTGCGCAAAGGTGAAAACTTCCAATCGCTGATCGAGCTGTCCGTCGCCGCCTCCTACTACTACAACCATGTCAAGAATGGTTCCCTCAAGGCCTACGAAGTCCTCTTCGACCTTGTGCGCCGTGGCCAGAAGCGCCTCCACGAAGGTGGTTTCTTCCTCGTCGTCAAAGGAATCTCCGGCATCAACGACATCCTGATCAGAGAAACCATCCGTCCGGGTGTGTCTTGGATGGTCAAGGAGCTCAACACCTACTTTGACACCCTGAGCGAGATCATCGACGGCATCGAAGCCAATGGCGACCATGTCGGCATCGACCTCTTCAGCAAGTTCCAAGAGGAATTCCTCCGCATGGAGCCCGCCACCCACTTCAACCTCAAGACCTACCTGCGTTACCAGTACACAGAGGTCAAGATCCTGCGCCTCGCGGCCTGGATGCGCGGCGACAACATCTCCCAGCGCATCGCTGAGAAGCTGTTGTTCGAGCTCGGCGAAGACAACAACCCGTTGACCTTCATCCGTGCCGCCTGGGAAGAGTTCAAGGATGTGCCCAACTCCGTGCGCAACAAGGTGATCAACAAGTGCATCTCGATCAGCAAGGGCGACCTGCCGCTGGCCGCAGAGCACCTGGACTTCTCCTACCGCAACCTGCGCAGCTACATCACCTTTAAGGAAGTCAACCGTCTCGGCTTCTTCCTCGACGAGCAGCAGACCACCAACCGCCAGTTGGAGACCGGTATCCGCCTGCTTTTCTTCGATCTGTACAAGAACGGCACCATCTTCGAAGTTGTGTTTGACATGCCTAAGTTCCTGGTCGAGCACGCCAAAAGCGGCTTCTCCAGCCAAGACCTCGAAGAGGCCCTGGACATCAAAGGCACCACCGCCAAGAAGTACATCAAGATCATGATGGAGATCGGCTTGATCAAGCTGGAGCGCTCCGTCGGTCGCAAGCATTTCTACAAACTCCGCAAAGACAACGTCATGACGCGTCTCGGCAAGGAGCAAAAAGTGCTGGCTTCCTGATCTGACCCAGATAACTGCATAAGAAAGGCAAGGCCGGGGGAAATCCTGGCCTTGCCTTTTTGTATCCGCCGGGAATTGGTGGATATTGCAAAGAAATGAGCGCGCACGAAACCTACCGACAGATCCTCCACGAATTGCTGCAACAGGAGGAGATCGCCCTGACGCAGGACCAGACGGTGGCCTTGGATGTGTTTCTGCGTTTTTTCTCCGACCCCAACCCCGACGCGGTCTTTATCCTGCGGGGCGCGGCAGGTACGGGCAAGACCTTCCTGATCCGGCTGCTCTCACGTTTCTCACCCGCCACGGCTGGAAATCGACGCTGCTGGCACCCACGGGTAGGGCGGCGAAGGTGATCACGCGCCGGAGCAAGCGCTACGCCTCCACGCTGCACCGCTACATCTACTCGCCCGTGGAGCAAGGCGGCAGCATCACCTTCCTCCTCAAGGAAAACAAGGACCCGCAGAAGATGTGCTACATCGTCGATGAGGCCTCCATGCTGGGCGACGGGGAAGGCAGCGGTGTGCTCTCGGACTTCCTCCAATTTGCCTTTGCCGAAAGCCACATGCGCAAGGTCATCATGGTCGGCGACCCGGCCCAGTTGCCGCCTGTCGGCAGCCAGCTCTCGCCGGCGCTCGACCGCGCCTACCTGGTGGAGCACTTCCACATCACGGCCTTCGACACCGAGATGACGGAGGTGATGCGCCAGGCCGTGGAAAGCGACATCCTCGTTTGGGCCAGTGAGTTCAGGGCCGCGATGGTCGAGGCCAGGCCGCCCGTGGTGCAGCGCCTGTACCGCAGCGATGTGGAGGTGCTCGACGACGCCAACGAGGCCTTGGAGACCTATACCGGGCTCTACCGGGACGATGACCCTGACAGGGTGCTGTTTATCACCTACAGCAACAAGCTGGCGACGGAGGTCAACGGGCGATCCGGCAGCGCCTGTTCGACGCGGAGGAGGAGCTGATCGCGGGGGAGATCCTCATGGTGGTGCGCAACAATTACGCCTGGGGGAATGAGAAGTTCCCGTTTATCGCCAATGGCGAGATGGGGGTGGTGAATGCCGTGCACCGCGAGACGCTGGAAGAGCGCTATGGGATGCGCTGGGTGGATGTGACGATGGAGTTCCAGAACCTGGCGGACGAGGCGGTGGAGATCGATTGCAAGATCGTGCTCGACCTGCTCCTGACCAAGGACGCGCAGTTGCCGTATGCGGTGATGCAGGCCCTGGTCGCAGAGCGCCGGCAGGCGATGGCCGACCTGCCGCTTTCGCGCCGTACGCAGGCGATGCGCA
>WNGS01095754.1:0-11919 GCA_020271785.1 Procambarus virginalis
GCTAATGGTGGTGATTGTGGCTAATGGTAGTGATTGTGGCTAATGGTAGTGATTGTGGCTAATGGCGGTGATTGTGGCTAATGACGGTGATTGTGGCTAATGGTGATGATTGTGGCTAATGGCGGTGATTGTGAATAATGGTTGTGATTGTGGCTAATGGTAGTGATTACGGCTAATAGCGGTGATTGTGTCTAATAGCGGTGATTGTGGCTAATGGCTGTGATTGTGGCCAATGGCGGTGATTGTGGCTAATGGTGGTGATTGGGTTTTAGGTGGTGATTTGGCTAATGCCAGTGATTGTGGCTAATAGTGGTGATTGTGGCTAAAGTCGGTGATTGTGGCTAATAGTGGTGAATGTGGCTAATGGTCGTGATTGTGGCTAATGGCGGTGAATGTGGTTTTAGGTGGTGATTGTGGCTAATGGCGGTGATTGTGGCTAATGGCGGTGATTGTTACTAATGGTGGTGATTGTGTCTAATGGTATTGATTGTGGCTCATTATAGTGATTGTGGCTAATGGCGGTGATTGTGGCTGATGGCGGTGATTGGGGCTAATTACAGTGATTGTGGCTAATGGCAGTGATTGTGGCTAAAGGCGGTGATTGTAGCTAATGGCGGTGATTGTGGCTAATGGCATTTATTGTGGTTAATAGTAGTGATTGTGGCTAATGGTGGTGATTGGGACTAATGGTTGTGATTGTGGCTAATGGTGGCTAACGGTAGTGATTGTGGCTAATGGTAGTGATTGTGGCTAATGGCGGTGATTGTGGCTAATGGTTGTGATTGTGGCTAATAGTGGTGATTGTGGCTAATTGTAGTGACTGTGGCTAATGGTAGTGATTGTGGCTAATGACGGTGATTGTGGCTAATGGTAGTGATTGTGGCTAATGGTGGTGATTGTGGCTAATGGTGGTGATTGTGGCTAATGGCGGTGATTGTGAATAATGGTTGTGATTATGGCTAATGGTACTGATTGTGGCTAATGGCGGAGATTGTGGCTAATGGCGGTGATTGTAGCTAATGGTGGTGATTGTGGCTTATGGTAGTGATTGTGGCTAATAGTAGTGATTGTGGCTAATGACGGTGATTGTGGCTAATGGCGGTGATTGTGGCTAATGGTGATGATTGTGGCTAATGGCGGTGATTGTGAATAATGGTTGTGATTGTGGCTAATGGTAGTGATTGCGGCTTATGGCGGTGATTGTGGCTAATAGCGGTAATTGTGGCTAATGGCTGTGATTGTGGCTAATGGCGGTGATTGTGGCTAATGGCGGTGACTGTTGCTAATGGCGGTGATTGTGGCTAATGGTGGTGATTGTGGCTAATGGCGGTGATTGTGGCTAATAGCGGTGATTGTGGCTAATGGTGGTGATTGTGGCTAATGGCGGTGATTGTGGCTAATGGCGGTGATTGTGGCTAATAGCGGTGATTGTGGCTAATGGTGGTGATTGTGGCTAATGGTGGTGATTGTGGCTAATGGTGGTGATTGTGGCTAATGGCGGTGATTGTGGCTAATAGCGGTGATTGTGGCTAATGGTGGTGACTGTTGCTAATGGCGGTGACTGTTGCTAATGGCGGTGATTGTGGTTTTAGGTGGTGATTGTGGCTAATGGCAGTGATTGTGGCTAATAGGGGTGATTGTGGCTAAAGTCGGTGATTGTGACTAATAGTGGTGAATGTGGCTAATGACGGTGAATGTGGTTTTAGGTGGTGATTTTGGCTAATGGCAGTGATTGTGGCTTATAGTGCTGATTGTGGCTAATGGCAGTGATTGTGGCTAATGGCAGTGATTGTGGCTAATGGCAGTAATTGTGGCTAATGGTGGAGATTGTTGTTAATGGCCGTGATTGTAGCTAATGGCGGTGATTGTGGCTATTGGTTGTGATTGATTGTGATTGAAATAGCATAAGAGGTTGGTGAGAGGCAACTTCCCCTAAATGTATATATTTCTCTCTTGAGTTTCCATATAAACATTTAACATATAAATTATAAAAATTGTCCCAATCTATATTACCGCATAATATACCATTTAACTAGTGCCAACTCTTATACAAAGGTGTGACAATGTTAGACTAATGTTAAGGATCAACCTAGTCTAATGTAATTAAGTGTACTAACCCGGTGTAAGGGTAGGACATCACACTTGTCTAGGGTTGAACTAATAGTACAGCCTGGCAAGTATTTGAACATTGTGCAGTTTCTTATAATTATAGACAATACGAATTGTATTGTACTTATTTAAGCGTAATATTACTATATACTTTTATCTCTGTAATCATTTCGCCTTTGAGTGTTAATGAGTGTCTTTGTACCAACTAAGGATGGTAATTGAAGAGCTAACTTGAAGTACTACAACACTGACAATGGTTATACTCAAATCATTTGTGTGTATGATTACGTATATATCATTTTATGTGCTAACTTCCAAGTGTGGTGTCTGTGTGTAGCTGAGATAGTCTTGGTAGTAAGGTTGATGTAAAGTCATTCCTGGTTACTGACTTTAATAATAATAAACGATTACATGATAGAGTAGCTCCCAAGCTTGGCAGGCGTCCTGTGTGCTGTTTTCTTTCTCTCGTGGCGTCCAGCCGCCGCACATAAAAAACGGATGGTACCATTTTCTGTGAACATGACATCCCTCCTTTTCTTTAAAAAGAATGAATACAGGATGTCTACCATGCTTGTAGCACAAAGCAAAGTTATTGACACAAAGTAAGTTATTAACATATCAAGAGATATTGCATACATTTAACATTAATTAAACACACAAAGAATTTAAACAATCTTTACCACAAAGGATTTCAATGTTAAAAATACATATGCAATGTTAAACAACATGAAAGAAACTGTAATACAAAGTTACAAAATATTGAATGAGAGATCTGCATTATTCAAACAATATTAAATTTAGTTTAGCATAACAAGTAAATACTTTGCATTACATAGGAACACAATTAATCATCATATCGTGTAGGGCGTTTAACATGTCGTTTAGGACGAGAGTCCTTAAGTACAAGAATATCCCTCGATGAATTGTTTATCGAGTTATAACTCATTTTTTCTTTTTCTTTTGCACGACTTTGCACTTCATCATTTTCTACACTAGTTGGAATCACTTTGAAATAAGCCATATTACGTGTTATACTATGATCTCTATTACTCGCTGTTACCATAGTTCCTTTTACACTAATCACTTTATATGGTTTTGTATCATACGGCATATCTAACTTTCCCTCTTTTTTCTTTTTAACGAGAACAGTATCTCCAACCTTTATGAATTGTTCCTTTGCACGTTGATCATGAGCAATTTTCATTTTGCCCTTGGCTAGTGCATCCTTCTGAGCGAGACGTTTATCCGTTACCTTGGCTGGCATGACAGGTAGTGCGATTCTCATAGGACGTCCAAATAAAAGTTCGCCAGGCGACTTGCCCAGTGTTCCATGCGGTGTTGCACGGTAGTTCCTGAGAAAAGCATACATAGCTTGTTTCCAGGATCGTCCTTCGGCATGAGCACAGCGTACAGCTTTCATGAGAGGTTGCATGAATCTCTCGACTTCTCCATTTGCTTGTGGATGTAGTGGCATCACACGGCGGTGTTTGAATCCAATATGCTCAGCAAAGTTGACAAAGTCTTGTCCATTAAATGGCGGTCCATTGTCCGTCTTGACAACTTCAGGAATGCCAAAGTTTGAAAAGATCTTGTCGAGTTTCGGGATGACAGCCTTTGCAGATGTGGAAGTGATGATTTCTACTTCTGGATAACGTGAGTGATCATCAATGACTACCATCAAGTACTCTCCAGTTGGTAGCGGTCCACAGAAATCCATCGATACTTCCATCCATGGTGCAGCAGGTAGTGGTGAAGGTTGTAGAGGTGTTGGTCTTGAAGTATCCACTGCAGCTTGGCAAGGGACACAGGCATCATGCATGTCCTTAGCTTGACGATCAATGCCAGGAAACCACACCTTTTCTCGTAGCAGCTGTTTGGTCCTTACAAGACCTTGGTGTCCTTGATGTGCAAGCTTCAGAGCACGTTGCTGGAGAACAGCTGGAATGACGATACGAGTACCTCGCAGCACGGTGTCGCGTTGTTGCGTAACACTTAATTCTGTCTGGATGCGTTCAAGTGCTTTGAATGCATCTTGGTCAACTCCTGAGGGTGGGATGCGTGGAAACTTTTTCTTAGTCAATGCATCCACTGTTGCTTGCAGAGTTGGGTCCTCTAGGGTTGCAGTACGGATTTCATCAAGAGTGAGAGCCTTAGGGACTGCATCACAGGTTACAGAGTGTACATATTCCTCGGCAACTTGCTGATGCTTGGTGATGGTGAAACTGTTGGCAGGATGTCGACTGATGTAATCAGCGGGATTGCCTGCACCTGGCTTGTATTTCACCGTAAAGTTGTATGGTTGCAGACGAAGAGCCCATCTCTCAATGCGAGCTGGTGGTTTGGACTTTGGATTATTGAAGATGGTCTCCAACGGTTTGTGGTCAGTGACTATCGTGGTAAAGGGTGCACCAAGCAGATACACATTGAAGTGTTCACAGCCCCATACAAGAGCAAGAGCTTCCTTCTCTGTCTGACTGTATCGTTGCTCAACATCTGTGAGAGAACGGCTGGCGTAGGCAATTACTACTCTTGAATCTGGTTGACCAGGTTTGTGTTGGGCTAACACAGCACCTAAACCAACAGGACTAGCATCCACCGTTAACTCAGTGTCCATTGATGGATCAAAGTATGCAGCAGTCGCATTTTCTACTAGTGCATCTTTCACAGCATCAAATGCATTTTGCTCGACATCGCTCCAGTACCATGATGCATTTTTCTTCAGGAGCTCACGTAGAGGCTTCGTAATGGTAGCAAAATCTGGAATGAAGCGAGAACAGTAGTTTGCCATTCCCAGAAAACTATGTACTTCAGTGGATGTTGAAGGAGGTGCAGCATTCTTGATATCTGCAACTTTCTTAGGATCTGGAGACAGACCTTTGTCACTAAGTACATGTCCAAAGAATTCAATTTTATGTTGATTGAACTCACACTTTGCTCGGCTTAGCGTCAAATTCTTTTCTCGTAAGCGTTGCAATGTTGCACGAAGAGCTTTGTCGTGTTCAGCTTGGGTACGGCCATAAACAATGATGTCATCAGACATGTTGTCAGCATTAGGTATATCTTGCAATACCTGGCTGATGATGTGCTGGAATACTTCAGCAGCACTGTTAATACCAAAACTCAGGCGCTTGTACCTATACAGACCTCGATGTGTCGTAAACGTTGTGATGAATCGACTCTCATCATCAAGTTCAAGCTGATGATAGCCCTTGTTTAAATCTAACTTGCTGAATACAGTTGCACCATTCAAGCGGTAAATCATATCATCTACAGTGGGTGTAGGATGGCGTTCACGCATTATTGCCTTGTTGGGAACACGCATGTCTACACAAATGCGTATCTCATCTGGATTCTTCGGCTTTGGTGGAGTGACAATTGGGCTTACCCATGGTGTTGGGCCTGTTACCGGTTCAATGATATCTAGTTCTATCAGCCTATCCAGTTCGGCATCGACTTTCTTGCGAGTATGGAATGGTTGTCGGCGATGTGGTTGGGCAACTGGAATTACATCTGGGTTGATATGCAGATGTACCTTGCTATCAGTATAACAACCTATGGATTTAAACCGATCAGAAAATTCAGCAACAATAGCATCAACATTGTTTGCAGATTCCACTGCTACAGCATTAGAAAGCTGAAGTAGCCCCAATTTGGTTGAAGTCTTGTAACTGAGTAAAGACTCCTTTGCATTCCTAACAACATGGAATGTAGTAATGAGCATTGCATTCTTTGACTTAATCTCTGCAGTGAAAGTTCCAATCACTGGTAAGGCTACCTTTGAAGCATAGGCAGTGGCTTTGCCATTATAGTTTTCAAGCTTTGGGAACTGTTTTTTAAATTTTTCATAGTGGCACTCAGCAATGGTGTCAATGTTTGATCCAGTGTCAATGAGAATTTTGAGACAAATGCCAGCAATGTATACTATAGTCTCTGGGTTGTTTGGAAGATCATTCCATTCTGTGATTGATTGTACTCCATAAATATAATCACATTCACTGTCATCTGAGACTGGTTGTAATGAAATGTTGTCTTGTATATTATTAACATTCTTGATTTGAGGTGCAATATTGTGTTTGCCACCTCGACTCCTATGACTTGATCCTCGTACATTGCTTTTATTTATTGATTGTGGTTTCTTTAGTGCGGAACGACACATAGCACCAAAATGACCTAGTTTTCTACACTCATAGCACTTCTTACCTTGTGCAGGACAAACATTATCTTGGTGTGGGTAGTCTCCTCCACAATTGTAACATTTATTATTGACAACCTCTGATGTGAGTCGTTGTGACTGCTTGAGTCTTGTTCCATGACTCCAGTTGTGATGTGGTTCTCGGCTCAATTTAATGTTAGGTTTGGCATGATATCTTCTATGATCATGGTGTACTCCCTGAACCTTACATACTTCATGACTGTTAGTAACAGTGGCAGAACCGTTGTTGGCACTGCACTCCATGGCACGAGCATCACGTGCAGCATCTTCCATTCGACGAGCCATATCCAGTATCTTGGTAAGAGAACTTTCATCATCAACAAGTTCTAGAGCTCTTCGACGAAGACGTGTAGATGTGCATGTTTCAATTATTTGCTGTTTGATTTCTTTGTCAACATCAGCAAACTCACAGTGGGCTGCTAAACCCTGCAGACGTGTATGGTATTGATCAACAGTTTCATTAGAGAGTTGTTTTGCTCTCCTGAAATGCATAATTTCCATAGCAGTATTTTGCCTTGGTTTGAAATGCTCAGTTAATTTGGCCTTGGCAGTGTCATAATCTTTGGCACCACCAGTATCTTTCAGTGTATCAAAGATATCACAAACTCTATCACCTGCATAATGAAGCAGAAAGGCACGCTTTCTTTCAGCACTTTTGATGTCAGAAACTATCAACAAATTTTCAAACCTTTTAAGCCATTTGACCCACCTCTGTGACAGGTTTGTCTGGTCACAGTCAGGATCAAATGCAGGAAACTGAGGTATATTTGCCATTTTTACTGAATAAATTAAACTTATCACTTAAAATGTTCCTCAGAATATATAACACTTACTGCACTGTATATGTTATTAAGAATTCACTGTAATTACTTTAATTTTGCAAAGCACACAAGCATTTTAATGCAAAAGTTCACAACAGTGCACAACACAGCAGCAACTGACTTCTTACCTAGCCCTTGTGTACATGTGTTGTTCCTACTCACAGCAACACAGCAGTTGTTAGCAGTTGGTACAGCAATTGGCAGCAGTTGGCAGCAGTAGGCAGCAGTAGGCAGCAGTTGGTACAGCAGTAGGCAGCAGTGGTTCACAGCGTGAAGAATTTTGTAGCACGGAGCGTCGTTTCGTAACCAAAACATCGGGTTTTGTACACTGCATCAAAGCGTCGTTTCGTACACAGCGTCGGCAGATTCCTCTCACAGCAACACTCAGCACAGCTTGGGTAGCACACAGCATTGGCCAGCACACAGCAACGGCCAGCACACAGCAACGGTCAGCACACAGCAACGGTCAGCACACAGCATGGGGTATGGTGCTCACAGCTTCTCTTTCCTCCTCGGGCGGTGAGGCAGCATGCTTCTTCCTTGTGTTTTGTTGAACAAAATACCTGCGTTCCCAGTTCATCCTCGTCGCCAGTGTGGTGTCTGTGTGTAGCTGAGATAGTCTTGGTAGTAAGGTTGATGTAAAGTCATTCCTGGTTACTGACTTTAATAATAATAAACGATTACATGATAGAGTAGCTCCCAAGCTTGGCAGGCGTCCTGTGTGCTGTTTCCTTCTCTCGTGGCGTCCAGCCGCCGCACATAGAAAACGGATGGTACCATTTTCTGTGAACATGACACCAAGGTAGTTGGATATCGTAGGGTAGTGAAAGAGAATACTATAGGCTACTACCAACAGTACTTGTTCAGCATTTATGAGCACCTCTAGTACAAACCCAATAAGGCTTTACCAAACAACCAGTATGTGTACTGCAGGAAATATGAAAAGGTCGCCTAACTAGACAGATTAATAAATGCCTCAAGTTGTGTGAACAACCTTCATTTGATTATGTTGAACTGGAGGGACACCATCAGGCAGTTGCAAGTAAATTTGAACAAGGCAAACGCCAAATAGAGAAATACTTGCCTGAACTTGTCAACACCGAGTTGTTAGAAACAGAATTAGACGAGGTTACGGCTGACCTGGCAGATTATGCGAATGTCAGGCCAGGTTACAGTCTTTTGTCAATATAATTGCCCATAGTAAGGCAACAACAACAACAGCTTCCCCTAACATAACTCAGCCAGAAGTTAAACTGCCTTCTATCAGTTTACCCACATTCTCTGGTACAGAGGATGAAAGTTGGGATAAGTTCTAGAACAAATTTGTTGACTCAGTGGATTCTAAACCCACTATCCCTAAAACCAACAAATTTACATACTTACAAGGTCATCTTTAAAGGTGGTTTGTAATTTAACATTAACTAGTGGTGGCTATGATAGTGCAGTGCAGCTCCTTAAGAAGCTGCACTGCAGCTAACATGTAACCAGTAAGGCTGTCCTTACTGATTGCCAACATCAGTAAGGCATTGCTTAGGGTAGGTCTCCAGGAAGAAGACCATAACTACACACAGTTCCTATGGATCAAGGGTCCTAGCGAACCAAACAGTGAAATAATCACATACAGATTTGCTTCAGTTTTGTTTAGAGCTACTTCTTCACTGCTTCTGCATCAAGCAAGCTTAGATAAGCACTTGAAGAAGCCTAATAGCTCACATAAAACTTAAATTAGCAATATCCTGTATGTAAACAATTTCCAAGGAGCAACTAGCAGCGAAGAAAAACTGCTGAACATATACCATGAGGCCAATCGAGAGTTGTTGGGAGCAAATATGCCTCTCCAGACATGGCCCTCCAATAATACAAACTTAGAACAACTGACTGAATCAGAATTTTCCGATTACAAGGTACCCCAGAAAACAAAGGTACTAGGTATCGAATGGGATTCTACTTCGGATCAGTTGACAATCAAATCGCTGGGACCAGATACCACCAACCTAACAATGAGGAAACTACTATCTCAAGTCAGCAAATCCTTTGACCTCTTGGGATTATTGAGTCCCAAACTGATAAATGGGAAGTTGATAATGCAGGATTGCTGGCAACAGGAGACAGGCTGGTATGATCCTCTAATACCTATCCTCTAATAAGAAAAATGGCAGGGGCCAGTGAAGGATCTAAGTATCCTTGAGTCTTTCAAGTTCCCTCGGAACACAGTACATAAAAATCAACCAATTAAGCTACATGTGTTCTGCGATGCCTCAGGAAAGGGTTATGGCACAGTAGCTTACTTAGTATCAAATGAGCAAGCAAATTTGCTCACATTAAAGGCCAGGGTGGCACTGTTGAAGAAACGGTCATTGCCACAACTAGATTTAACATTCCTACTGCTAGGAGTAAGATTGGCTCATTATCTGATCAATGCATTAAGTAATATCCACTCTGAAGAAACAGTGGTATGTTCAGGTAATGAGGCAGTACTACAGTAGGTGAGAAATAACAATAGTAAAAAAATTCCTTATGTGAGTAATTGCGTTAAGAAAATACGAGAGTTGTCAGCAGGGTACAAATTGAGATATGTACCCACCAAAGAGAATCCAGCTGACTATCTCTCCAGAGGGCTGACGTTTCGGCAATTAACCAAAGCAGAGATGTGGTTCAATGGATCTCACTGACTAGTCAGTGACCAGTGGCCTAAACAAAATTCACAAGTCATTGTGACCGGTGTCACTGCTCCCACTGAGAATCTAGAATAACCTCGGACTTTCGTCATTGATCCTGCAAGGTACTCTGAACTGAACAAACTCCTAGGGGTCACATAAGTGGTGTTTGATTTTCTAAAGAAAATAGGAATCAAACGTCATTTCCCTAGTCCCCTAAAGAACTGGGTCAAAAGAGCACAAACAAAAACATACAGGATAGATTATGAAAACCTCCCTGATAAAATAATGAATGTTCTCGGTCTCTAGTTTGACCCAGAGAGTAATAACATAATAAGGTGCAGGGACCACTTACAGTATGCCATCATAGAGCTGAAAGTAAAAAAATCTAATGTTACTCCTCCGTCACCACATAGTAAGCAAGCGAATTGTGTTACACATACACAAGCACAACACTGCATGGTGGGGGTACTAGATACCCTCAATGACATAAGACAAGAGTTCCGGCTTCCTCAAGGTCCTCAGACTGTAAAGTCCATAATCAAATCCTGTGTAATCTGCCGGAGGTATGATTCTTGGGTGTGTCATTATCCAGAATCTCCACCACTTCCAAAGGAACGAGTTGTCCACCTTCGTCCCATTGAGACCACTGGTCTAGACTACACAGGTGCCCTAACACTAACAGGCACCATGGACAAAGTTCCAGTGAAGGCGTACATCTGCCCATTCACCTGTGCCACAAGGAGAGTACATCTAGAAGTGACTCCTGACACGACTGCTGAAGCATTCATACAGGCTTTCCGCAGATTTGCTGCCCGTCGATCCTGCAAAAAGTTGATGATCTCAGACAATGGGTCCATCTTGGCGGCAGGGGAAGCTTGTCTGAGGAAAGTCTGGAATCACCCAGCCGTACATACTGCCCTGAATCAACGGCAGTGCCACTGAGAGTATAACCCCCAGAGCACTTTGGCATGGAGGCTTTTTCGATAAGATGGTGGGAACAATCAAACGTTGTCTTAGGAAAACCCAACACTGCCAAAAAAAATCGATCTCCATGAGCTCCAAACCGTTGTCACAGAAATTGAGTCTCGGGTCAATAATCAACCACTGACCTACCTCTCTGACGATCTCTCAGAGCATGAGCTAGCCATTAAGTCCATCTCATCAAATGTATGGGGGTACTTCTTAGTCCTCTAGTGTCTTTCATGGATGAGGAACCAGAAGATCCTTCATATATTAGAGAGAGTGACTTGATTCAGCGCTTTAAACACCTGTCACGAGTGATAGGTTGGTAGAATGACGTATGGACTCAAGAATACTTAACTGCTCTGAGGGAGTATCATTACGGGGGCAAACAACCCCTACACCAAAATTAACTTAAACCCTGGTGACATTGTTCTGGTAGACAGTGATTGACCATGCTCAGAGTGGCCTATAGAAGAATAGTCTCTGTTCATCCAGACAACCAAGGTACCTTGAGAATTGTGAAAGTAAAGTGCCGAGGCACCACTACTCTCCAAACCTTTAGAGAAACTAGTTCCTTTGGAGCTGGCAAGAAAGAAAAGCGCTCAAAAGCTTCCAACACCTGCGATACGCATCACTTCAAAGACTCAAAATTATAAGTCGACCAACAGTGAAAGTGCCACAGTGACCTCACTAACAACAGAAGTACCTTTATATCCGTTTTGAAAACTTATCTATGATTAGAAGGCTTCATGACATTAGATAGTTCATTTCGGTTATAAGGTGGGTGAACCCCCACACCAAGGGTACGTCTGGTTTAATCAATTACACTATTTCAACACATGCATGTCATACTTGTTGACTAGCATTTTACTGTGCAATTGTTATAGTTTAATCATTTGGCAGATAAGCTTGTGACGTACTGAAGAAGTCCCAGAGAGCTGTTAAACCTACATGAAACTGTACAGATGGCAGCCTTGCTTAAACAAAGACTAACAGCCACCATTACAGGGCCAGGACGGTCTTCATGTGGTAGGCAATGTCTCATGTTAGATGACTATGCTAAAACAACATAACAGCTAGACACTGATAATCTTACTAACATTTTATAGTACACAACAAAATATTATAGGTTATTAATACCCACTATTTGTGG
>WNGS01095773.1:0-14017 GCA_020271785.1 Procambarus virginalis
CCTCCCACACCTTGGGGGTGTAGCCTCCCCCAGGCCCACACCTCCCACACCTTGGGGGTGCTGCCTCCACCAGGCCCACACCTCCCACACCTTGGGGGTGTAGCCTCCCCCAGGCCCACACCTCCCACACCTTGGGGGTGTAGCCTCCCCCAGGCCCACACCTCCCACACCTTGGGGGTGTAGCCTCCCCCAGGCCACACCTCCCACACCTTGGGGGTGCTGCCTCCACCAGGCCCACACCTCCCACACCTTGGGGGTGCAGCCTCCCCCAGGCCACACCTCCCACACCTTGGGGGTGTAGCCTCCCCCAGGCCACACCTCCCACACCTTGGGGGTGTAGCCTCCCCAGGCCCCCACCTCCCTCACCTTGGGGGTGCTGCCTCCCCCAAGGCCCCCACCTCCCACACCTTGGGGGTGTAGCCTCCCCCAGGCCACACCTCGGGGGTGCTGCCTCCCCCAGGCCACACCTCCCACACCTTGGGGGTGTAGCCTTCCCCCAGGCCCCCACCTCCCTCACCTTGGGGGTGCTGCCTCCCCCAGGCCCCCACCTCCCACACCTTGGGGGTGTAGCCTCCCCAGGCCACACCTCGGGGGAGCTGCCTCCCCCAGGCCACACCTCCCACACCTTGGGGGTGTAGCCTCCCCCAGGCCCCCACCTCCCACACCTTGGGGGTGTAGCCTCCCCCAGGCCACACCTCCCACACCTTGGGGTGTAGCCTCCCCCAGGCCACACCTCCCACACCTTGGGGGTGTAGCCTCCCCCAGGCCACACCTCCCACACCGTGGATGTGTAGCCTCCCCCAGGCCACACCTCCCACACCTTGGGGGTGTAGCCTCCCCCAGGCCACACCTCCCACACCTTGGGGGTGTAGCCTCCCCCAGGCCACACCTCCCACACCCTGGGGGTGTAGCCTCCCCCAGGCCACACCTCCCACACCTTGGGGGTGTAGCCTCCCCCAGGCCACACCTCCCACACCCTGGGGGTGTAGCCTCCCCCAGGCCACACCTCCCACACCTTGGGGGTGTAGCCTCCCTCAGGCCACACCTCCCACACCTTGGGGGTGATGCCTCCCCCCAGGCCCCCACCTCCTACACCTTGGGGGTGTAGCCTCCCCCAGGCCACACCTCCCACACCTTGGGGGTGTAGCCTCCCCCAGGCCACACCTGATCCGTAGCAGGGCCAGTAAAATATTTAGAACAGGTCAATTTTGACACAAGACTCCTACCTACCTTAAAGTTACCTTACGTTGATTTACGGGTTCACTGTACACGCGGCCCGGTCCTCGACCAGGCCTCCTGGTTGCTGGACTGGTCAACCAGGCTGTTGGACGCGGCTGCTCGCAGCCTGGTGTATGAATCACAGCCTGGTTGATCAGGTATCCGTTGGAGGTGTTTATCCAGCTCTCTCTTGAACACTGTGAGGGGTCGGCCAGTTATGTCCCTTATGTGTAGTGGAAGCGTGTTGAACAGTCTTGGGCCTCTGATGTTGATAGTTCTCTCTTGAACACTGTGAGGGGTCGGCCAGTTATGTCCCTTATGTGTAGCGGAAGCGTGTTGAACAGTCTCGGGCCTCTGATGTTGATAGTTCTCTCTTGAACACTGTGAGGGGTCGGCCAGTTATGTCCCTTATGTGTAGTGGAAGCGTGTTGAACAGTCTCGGGTCTCTGATGTTGATAGTTCTCTCTTGAACACTGTGAAGGGTCGGCCAGTTATGTCCCTTATGTGTAGTGGAAGCGTGTTGAACAGTCTCGGGTCTCTGATGTTGATAGTTCTCTCTTGAACACTGTGAGGGGTCGGCCAGTTATGTCCCTTATGTGTAGTGGAAGCGTGTTGAACAGTCTCGGGTCTCTGATGTTGATAGTTCTCTCTTGAACACTGTGAGGGGTCGGCCAGTTATGTCCCTTATGTGTAGCGGAAGCGTGTTGAACAGTCTCGGGCCTCTGATGTTGATAGTTCTCTCTTGAACACTGTGAGGGGTCGGCCAGTTATGTCCCTTATGTGTAGTGGAAGCGTGTTGAACAGTCTCGGGTCTCTGATGTTGATAGTTCTCTCTTGAACACTGTGAAGGGTCGGCCAGTTATGTCCCTTATGTGTAGTGGAAGCGTGTTGAACAGTCTCGGGTCTCTGATGTTGATAGTTCTCTCTTGAACACTGTGAGGGGTCGGCCAGTTATGTCCCTTATGTGTAGTGGAAGCGTGTTGAACAGTCTCGGGTCTCTGATGTTGATAGTTCTCTCTTGAACACTGTGAGGGGTCGGCCAGTTATGTCCCTTATGTGTAGCGGAAGCGTGTTGAACAGTCTCGGGCCTCTGATGTTGATAGTTCTCTCTTGAACACTGTGAGGGGTCGGCCAGTTATGTCCCTTATGTGTAGTGGAAGCGTGTTGAACAGTCTCGGGTCTCTGATGTTGATAGTTCTCTCTTGAACACTGTGAAGGGTCGGCCAGTTATGTCCCTTATGTGTAGTGGAAGCGTGTTGAACAGTCTCGGGTCTCTGATGTTGATAGAGTTCTCTCTCAGAGTACCTGTTGCACCTCTGCTCTTCATTGGGGGTATTCTGCACATCCTGTCATGCCTTCTGGTCTCATGTGATGGTATTTCTGTGTGCAGGTTTGGGACCAGCCCCTCTACTATTTTCTGCCCTATTTTCTGACCGGCAAGGAGCCGGTCGGCCGAGCGGACAGCACGCTGGGCTTGTGATCCTGTGGTCCTGGGTTCGATCCCAGGCGCAGGCGAGAAACAATGGGCAGAGTTTCTTTCACCCTATGTCCCTATTACCTAGTAGTAAAATAGGTACCTGGGTGTTAGTCAGCTGTCACGGGCTGCTTCCTGGGGGTGGAGGCCTGGTCGAGGACCGGGCGGCGGGGACACTAAAGCCCCGAAATCATCTCAAGATAACCTCTACTATTTTTTATGTGTTTTTATTATATTATATAAATTATTATGTATCTCTCCCGCCTGCGCTCAAGAGAATACAGATTTAGGCTCTTTAGTCGGTCCCAATAGTTTAGATGTTTTACTGAGTGGATTCTAGCGGTAAAGGATCTCTGCACGTTCTCCAGGTCAGCAATTTCTCCAGCTTTGAAAGGGGCTGTCATTGTGCAGCAGTACTCCACTCTAGAGAGCACTAGCGTCTTGAAAAGTATCATCATCGGTACAGCATCTCTAGTGTGAAAAGTTCTTGTTATCCAACCTGTCATTTTTCTTGCAGTTGTGACGGCTAATTTATTGTGTTCTTTAAAGGTAAGGTCTTCCGACATGAGTACACCCAGATCCTTTACATTGCCTTTTCGTTCTAGGTTATGATTTGACTGTCTTTTTACATGATTTCCATTATATTTTTATTATATATACCATTATTATATATAAAAGTGCTGGCACTTTTAAGAGAACATATACGGCACACATAGACGCGATAAAGACGATCTAAATTATTGGGATCGTCTCAAAGCTCTCCAAATGTACTCTCTAGAAAGGAGACGAGAGAGATACCAAATAATATACACATGGAAAATACTGGAAGGCCAGGTCCCAAATCTACACAGCAAAATAACAACATACTGGAGTGAACGATATGGAAGAAAATGCAGAACAGAACCAGTGAAGAGCAGAGGTGCCATAGGCACAATCAGAGAACACTGTATAAACATCAGAGGTCCGCGGTTGTTCAACGTCCTCCCAGCGAGTATAAGAAATATTGCCGGAACAACCGTGGACATCTTCAAGAGGAAACTAGATAGTTTTCTTCAAGGAGCGCCGGACCAACCGGGCTGTGGTGGTGTTACGAACCAGACTTCATCGAGGGAGCACGGAGCAGCGACGTCAATGCCATCGGTGAGTCCGCTCCCGAAACCCCCCACAAAATTGGACGACACCATCTAGTGGCAGGAAGATACCAGCAAGAGGCGCTAGATTCCTGTCATGGTCAGCCCGAGAGGTAGCTGTTGCTAACCTCTGGTAAGGTGGCGCCTAGAAAATCAGCGCCATCAGCGAAAATCAGTGAAAATCAGCACCGAAGGAGGAGTTGTATATCTATGTCAGAGTCCGTAACTGATATATCCTAGTGTCCCATGTACTGACCAGTGTACTGATGACGTGTCTGTATCCACAGAGGCGACGTAGGGCTACTGTGGTATGAGGACAGTCAGTCTACCCAGGGCAGTCAATCTCTCTCTACTGCATTCTGCTTTGCGGAAGCAGTGAGCCGCCGCCGAAGAGGAACTGTGTAGTGTTCTACTGTCTGCCTGTGACGTGGCAATGACGGAATTCGGCGTATCCCGGGACTGGCTAGAGGAAGAGACGACTGACAGTAAGGTGCTACGGAGGAGTGTAACTAGCTAGTTGCAAGAAGCTCCTGCCAGGGGTTCGCTACCCTTGTATTGGTTCGTGTAGAGGCCCAGCAGCGCGAGGCTGATGTTCTCTGCCAGCACCAGGCTGGAGAGTGATTGTGGGCGTTCACAAGGAGCACCTAGTGAGACTGTAGATAGGCTGGTCCATGGCCAGGGTAGACTCGTTGGTGTTTCCCAGTACTGGTTGAGGACGGTACTGTGTGTTGAGGAAACACGGAAGCTGACAAGACTGCATCGTTTGAGCATCGAGGAGCGCTGAGTGTCCTATGAGACACTTATGTATATATCAGTGTTATCTTGAGGTTATCTTGAGATGATTTCGGGGCTTTAGTGTCCCCGCGGCCCGGTCCTCGACCAGGCCTCCACCCCCAGGAAGCAGCCCGTGACAGCTGACTAACACCCAGGTACCTATTTTACTGCTAGGTAACAGGGGCATAGGGTGAAAGAAACTCTGCCCAATGTTTCTCGCCAGCGCCTGGGATCGAACCCAGGACCACAGGATCACAAGTCCAGCGTGCTGTCCTCTCGGCCGACCGGCTCCCCAACAGCCTGGTGTAGTAATACTTCCTTTATGATTTTATATGAGGTGATGTGAACGTGATTATATGTGAATATATTGATATCTGATGAAGTGTTGTATTCAATTCAACTCCCCCAATGTGTTTTACTTGCATTACCGAGCTCACTCCTTGAAGGCCACTACTAACTTGGGGTTGGATGCCAGAACTTTAGTTCCTCTAGCAAAGAACCCGGTTGCGACCCATTGTGGCCATAACAGGTGGGTATGTGGGCCTGCGGGCCCCTCCAAGCAACAGCCTGGTGGACCAAACTCTCACAAGTCAAGCCTGGCCTCGGGCCGGGCTTGGGAAGTAGAAGAACTCCCAGAACCCCATCGACCAGGTACGGTCCGGTACCCCCACCTACAATGAAAGGCTACTATGAGAGTTATGAGACAATGAGGGTGACACAGCCTGTGTATAATGAAGCCACATACAGTTAATGATGAACATCAAAGGTCAAAGGATCTCTTCCCCGACAAACATTTCCGTAGCAAAGTGTACAAGACACAATTGTTCGTGTTCCCCGCGAGAAGTGCCAGAAACACCGTGTTGTCAGTGATGTGTCTGGGGAGCTGCAAGCAACAGTCTGCCGGAACAGGCACGCGGCAGCCACTTGCGGCGCCACTTGGCCTGGTCTTAGTGGCACCTGCCATACATCATACACACACACACAAGACCCCCACCAAGAGCGGGGCAACTTAGCAGCGTCACGCTACGCCTGGCGAAGCAGCACTTGCCTGGCGAAGCTCCACGGGTGTGACGGGTGACCCTGGCGCAGACGAAGGAGTTCAGCCATCTTTCTTCCCGGTAACATGGGTGACGCCCTGTGGCAAGGGAGGAGCTGGAGCCCTCATCCATCAGGACTATCTCCAGACTACAACAAAGGGGGGGGGAGCCCCGGGACTATCACCAGACTACAACAAGGGGGGGGAGCCCCAGGACTATCACCAGACTACAACAAGGGGGGGGGAGCCCTGGGACTATCACCAGACTACAACAAGGGGGGGGGAGCACCAGGACTATCACCAGACTACAACAAGGTGGGGGGGGAGCCCCGGGACTATCACCAGACTACAACAAGGTGGGGGGGGAGCCCCGGGACTATCACCAGACTACAACAAGGGGGGGGGAGCCCTGGGACTATCACCAGACTACAACAAGGGGGGGGGGAGCCCCAGGACTATCTCCAGACTACAACAAGGGGGGGGGGAGCACCGGGACTATCACCAGACTACAACAAGGGGGGGGGAGCCCCGGGACTATCACCAGACTACAACAAGGGGGGGGGGAGCCCCGGGACTATCACCAGACTACAACAAGGGGGGGGGGAGCCCTGGACTATCACCAGACTACAACAAGGGGGGGGGAGCCCTGGGACTATCACCAGACTACAACAAGGGGGGGGGGGAGCCCCGGGACTATCACCAGACAACAACAAGGGGGGGGGGAGCCCCGGGACTATCACCAGACTACAACAAGGGGGGGGGGAGCCCCGGGACTATCACCAGACTACAACAAGGGGGGGGGAGCCCCGGGACTATCACCAGACTACAACAAGGGGGGGGGAGCCCCGGGACTATCACCAGACTACAACAAGGGGGGGGAGCCCTGGGACTATCACCAGACTACAACAAGGGGGGGGGAGCCCTGGGACTATCACCAGACTACAACAAGGGGGGGGAGCCCTGGGACTATCACCAGACTACAACAAGGGGGGGGGAGCCCCGGGACTATCACCAGACTACAACAAGGGGGGGGGAGCCCCGGGACTATCACCAGACTACAACAAGGGGGGGGGAGCCCTGGGACTATCACCAGACTACAACAAGGGGGGGGGAGCCCCGGGACTATCACCAGACTACAACAAGGGGGGGGAGCCCCGGGACTATCACCAGACTACAACAAGGGGGGGGGAGCCCGGGACTATCACCAGACTACAACAAGGGGGGGGGAGCCCCGGGACTATCACCAGACTACAACAAGGGGGGGGGAGCCCCGGGACTATCACCAGACTACAACAAGGGGGGGGGAGCCCCGGGACTATCACCAGACTACAACAAGGGGGGGGGGAGCCCCGGGACTATCACCAGACTACAACAAGGGGGGGGGAGCCCCGGGACTATCACCAGACTACAACAAGGGGGGGGGAGCCCCAGGACTATCACCAGACTACAACAAGGGGGGGGGGGAGCCCCGGGACTATCACCAGACTACAACAAGGGGGGGGAGCCCGGGACTATCACCAGACTACAACAAGGGGGGGGGGAGCCCCGGGACTATCACCAGACTACAACAAGGGGGGGGGGAGCCCCGGGACTATCACCAGACTACAACAAGGGGGGGGGGAGCCCCGGGACTATCACCAGACTACAACAAGGGGGGGGGGAGCCCCGGGACTATCACCAGACTACAACAAGGGGGGGGGAGCCCCGGGACTATCACCAGACTACAACAAGGGGGGGGGAGCCCCAGGACTATCACCAGACTACAACAAGGGGGGGGGGAGCCCCGGGACTATCACCAGACTACAACAAGGGGGGGGGAGCCCCGGGACTATCACCAGACTACAACAAGGGGGGGGGGAGCCCCGGGACTATCACCAGACTACAACAAGGGGGGGGGGAGCCCCGGGACTATCACCAGACTACAACAAGGGGGGGGAGCCCCAGGACTATCCCAGACTACAACAAGGGGGGGGGGAGCCCCGGGACTATCACCAGACTACAACAAGGGGGGGGAGCCCGGGACTATCACCAGACTACAACAAGGGGGGGGGGGAGCCCCGGGACTATCACCAGACTACAACAAGGGGGGGGAGCCCCGGGACTATCACCAGACTACAACAAGGGGGGGGAGCCCTGGGACTATCACCAGACTACAACAAGGGGGGGGAGCCCCGGGACTATCACCAGACTACAACAAGGGGGGGGGAGCCCCGGGACTATCACCAGACTACAACAAGGGGGGGGGGAGCCCTGGGACTATCACCAGACTACAACAAGGGGGGGGGAGCCCGGGACTATCACCAGACTACAACAAGGGGGGGGAGCCCCGGACTATCACCAGACTACAACAAGGGGGGGGGGAGCCCCGGGACTATCACCAGACTACAACAAGGGGGGGGGAGCCCGGGACTATCACCAGACTACAACAAGGGGGGGGGGAGCCCCGGGACTATCACCAGACTACAACAAGGGGGGGGGGAGCCCTGGGACTATCACCAGACTACAACAAGGGGGGGGGAGCCCCGGGACTATCACCAGACTACAACAAGGGGGGGGAGCCCCGGGACTATCACCAGACTACAACAAGGGGGGGGAGCCCCGGGACTATCACCAGACTACAACAAGGGGGGGGAGCCCCGGGACTATCACCAGACTACAACAAGGGGGGGGGAGCCCCGGGACTATCACCAGACTACAACAAGGGGGGGGGGAGCCCTGGGACTATCACCAGACTACAACAAGGGGGGGGGGAGCCCGGGACTATCACCAGACTACAACAAGGGGGGGGGAGCCCCAGGACTATCACCAGACTACAACAAGGGGGGGGGGAGCCCCGGGACTATCACCAGACTACAACAAGGGGGGGGGAGCCCCGGGACTATCACCAGACTACAACAAGGGGGGGGAGCCCCGGGACTATCACCAGACTACAACAAGGGGGGGGGAGCCCCGGGACTATCACCAGACTACAACAAGGGGGGGGGAGCCCGGGACTATCACCAGACTACAACAAGGGGGGGGGAGCCCCGGGACTATCACCAGACTACAACAAGGGGGGGGGGAGCCCTGGGACTATCACCAGACTACAACAAGGGGGGGGGGAGCCCCGGGACTATCACCAGACTACAACAAGGGGGGGGAGCCCCGGACTATCACCAGACTACAACAAGGGGGGGGGGGAGCCCGGGACTATCACCAGACTACAACAAGGGGGGGGGAGCCCTGGGACTATCACCAGACTACAACAAGGGGGGGGAGCCCTGGGACTATCACCAGACTACAACAAGGGGGGGGAGCCCCGGGACTATCACCAGACTACAACAAGGGGGGGGGAGCCCCGGGACTATCACCAGACTACAACAAGGGGGGGGAGCCCTGGGACTATCACCAGACTACAACAAGGGGGGGGGAGCCCCGGGACTATCACCAGACTACAACAAGGGGGGGGGGGAGCCCCGGACTATCACCAGACTACAACAAGGGGGGGGGAGCCCGGGACTATCACCAGACTACAACAAGGGGGGGGAGCCCCGGGACTATCACCAGACTACAACAAGGGGGGGGGAGCCCCGGGACTATCACCAGACTACAACAAGGGGGGGGGAGCCCCAGGACTATCACCAGACTACAACAAGGGGGGGGAGCCCCGGACTATCACCAGACTACAACAAGGGGGGGGAGCCCCGGGACTATCACCAGACTACAACAAGGGGGGGGGGAGCCCCAGGACTATCACCAGACTACAACAAGGGGGGGGGAGCCCCGGACTATCACCAGACTACAACAAGGGGGGGGGAGCCCTGGGACTATCCCAGACTACAACAAGGGGGGGGGAGCCCCGGGACTATCACCAGACTACAACAAGGGGGGGGGAGCCCGGGACTATCACCAGACTACAACAAGGGGGGGGAGCCCCAGGACTATCACCAGACTACAACAAGGGGGGGGGGAGCCCCAGGACTATCACCAGACTACAACAAGGGGGGGGGAGCCCTGGGACTATCACCAGACTACAACAAGGGGGGGGGAGCCCTGGACTATCACCAGACTACAACAAGGGGGGGGGAGATCCCAATAGGCACAATCAGAGAACACTGAACATCAGAGGTCCACGGCTGTCCAACACCCTCCCAGCAAGCATTAGAAATATTGTGGGTGTATTCAAGAGACACTTAAGAGACGTTCTTGCAAGGAGTGCCGGACCAACCGGGCTGTGGTGGGTATGTGAGCCTGCGGGCCGCTCCAAGCAACAGCCTGGTGGACCAAACTCTCACAAGTCAAGCCTGGCCTCGGGGAGTAGAACAACTCCCTGAACCCCATCCAGGTGCAATCTAAGCTTGCTAGGCCTAATATACGCTATCTGATAAAGTACATATGAGGACTATACTAGGCCTAGGAATATTTACGTGTTTTTTAGCTTAATTTTTTCGGACTGTGAAGTGAATAGTACAAAGTTGGACTAATTACTTAGTAAGTCAATATTTGTACTGTTGTGCACATAGTTACAAAACGTACTATATAAACAGGAAGATGGGCTGGTGAAAACAGATATGGTATGGGAGGTTTCTTTTCACCTTTCAGTTGGAGGGTCAGTAGTTCGACCCTGGGGAAGGAGGACTGTCATACAAGCCTAAAATACCTATATACACAGGCTTCCTGTCTCCGACATAACTATATTAAGAAATTACTCCACGAAAATTGCTAAAGTGTCGGCCATATTGCGAGAGAAAACGGGCGCCGTCAGAGAGGACGCGCACCACCAACTCAACTAAACTCTACTCACCCGTCTGGTCTCGATGTCAAGGTTCAGTTTCCGGAGTTTTTCCTTCTTGAGAGAGTCGCCGAGGACGGGCTCGCACACGAAGTACCGGGAACTTCGCACCCCGTCGTCTCTGGCGGGGCAAGCATAAGTTCTATTATCTAAAGAAATTACTGTGGTTTGGCATTCTTGAAGAAATCGGATATTCCAAATTTGAAAGACAAACATATTTCAATTAAATAACTAGAGAGTAGATACAGCGTTGCCAGAGTCGGTCGGCCTGTCTATCACACCCGGCCCGAGGCCAGGCTTGACTTGCGAGAGATTGGTCCACCAGGCTGTTGCTTGGAGCGGCCCGCAGGCCCACATACCCACCACAGCCCGGCTGGTCCGCCACTCCTTGGAGGAAACGGCCTAGTTTCCTCTTGAAGATGTCCACGGTTGTTCCGGCAATATTTCTTATAGTCGCTGGGAGGACGTTGAACAACCGCGGACCTCTGATGTTTATACAGTGTTCTCTGATTGTGCCTATGGCACCTCTGCTCTTCACTGGTTCTATTCTGCATTTTCTTCCATGTCGTCTACTCCAGTACGTTGCTATTTTACTGTGCAGATTTGGGACCTGTCCCTCCAGTATTTTCCACGTGTATATTATTTGGTATCTCTCTCGTCTTCTTTCTAGTGAGTACATTTGGAGAGCTTTGAGACGATCCCAATAATTTAGGTGCTTTATTACGTCTATGTATGCCGTATATGCTCTCTGTATTCCCTCTATTTCAGCAATTTCTCCTGCTCTGAAGGGGGAAGTGAGTACTGAGCAGTACTCAAGACGGGACAACACAAGTGACTTGAAGAGTACAACCATTGTGATGGGATCCCTGGATTTGAAAGTTCTCGTAATCCATCCGATCATTTTTCTGGCTGACGCAATATTTGCTTGGTTATGCTCCCTAAACGTTAGGTCGTCAGACATCATTATTCCCAAATCCTTTACATGTTGCTTTCCTACTATGGGCAGATTTGACTGTGTTTTGTACCCTGTATTATGTTTAAGGTCCTCATTTTTACCGTACCTGAGTACCTGGAATTTATCACTGTTAAACATCATGTTATTTTCTGCTGCCCAGTCGAAAACTTTATTAATATCTGCTTGAAATTTTTCATTATCTTCAGCCAAGGTAATTTTCATACTGATTTTTGTGTCATCCGCAAAGGATGATATGAAGCTGTGACTTGTATATTTCTCTATATCTGATAGAAGAATAAGGAAAAGCAGCGGTGCAAGGACTGTACCCTGAGGTTCAGAGATTTTAACTGCGCTTGGACTCGATTTTATATGATTGACTGTTACTCTTTGTGTTCAGTTGGACAGAAAACAGCATCCGGCGTCCTACTTTACCAGTTATTCCCATTGACTTCATTTTGTGTGCTATCACGCCATGATCACATTTATAGAAAGCCTTTGCAAAGTCCGTGTAAACAACATCAGCATTCTGTTTTTCTTGTAATGCCTCAGTGATTTTGTCGTAGTGCTCAAGTAGCTGTGAGAGGCACGATCTATCCGCTCGAAATCCATGTTGGCCTGGGTTGTGGAGGTCATTGGTATCCATGAAATTGGTGACCTGACTCCTAATCACTCTCTCAAATACTTGTATTATGTGCGATGTTAGTGCAACTGTTCTATAATTCTTTGTCAATGCTTTGCTCCCTCCCTTGTGTAGAGGGGCAATGTCTGCTGCTTTAAGCGCATCTGGTATCTCCCCTGTGTCCAAGCTCTTCCTCCACACTATACTGTGTGCCTGTGCTACCGGCACTTTGCATTTCTTCATAAATATTGAATTCCATGAATCTGGACCCGGAGCTGAGTGCATGGGCATGTTTTCTATTTCTCTATCAAAATCTAGTTCGCTCATGTTGATGTCAATTAAATTTACAGGGGTTTGGATATCAAGCATAAAGAAGTTGCCCGAATCTTCCACTTTCATGTTGTTTATTGGAGTGCTAAACATGTCCTCATACTGCTTTTTTAGGATTTTGCTAATTTCTTTGTCATCCTCTGTGTATGAACCTTCACTTGTACGAATAGGTCTAATACTGGCAGTGGTTTTTGTTTTTGATTTCGCATATGTGAAGAAGTATTTTGTATTTTTCTACCAGAATACTCAGATTGTAAACTCTGTGATAAACCTTTAATGCATTCACTAGAACACTACATTGATGAATGTGAAACCGTAAAGGACTTTAGACCTCCTGGCCTCTTGTACCACCAACTGTGTAACTATTTTATTGACTCAGGTGTTCTGGACGACATCCTAACAATTTACCCAAAAATTGCTTGTCCATTCTAAAGAATGAAGAACAATTTTTATATATATTACTTCTAAGCTGCATCACCTATGAACCCATCCCTGCCCTTGTGTGGCAGTGCACAATAGAAAGTTGTTTTCACATATCCATACATTAAAACATTGATTGTAACCATGATATATATGTGCTTCAGCCTACAGTTTAGACCTATTGTCATGTGTATGACCCTCTGTCCTGCGTGACAGTGAATACCAGCATTATCCTCACTTTAATAAGACTATCAAAATCCTCAGATTAGGCAAAATTGTAATTAATTTTGTCAATAAAGATGTTAATAATATAATAATTCAAATTTAGGCCATCGTCAAGCCAGAAGGGTTATTCAGTAAATTCAATTTTAACAATAAAAGGATAGATTGGGAGGAAAAAAACAGGGAACTTACAAACATTCAGTGGCAAACTGTTGTAGGTAATACAAGTCCTACAGAAGGAATAGAAAAACTGACTTCGGAAGCGTATCAAGTCTGTCTGAAACATGTTCCTTCGAGGAAAGCCAGAAAGAGATCCAACGTAGAAAGAGAACGCAGGAAAAAAATAACGGAACTGCTTATTCAGACACGAATTTCCCGTCAAAGAAGATATAATTTAAATAGGTAGATTGAAGAAATAGTGGAAATTGAAACATTCATATCAAACTGAAGAAAGGCAGTTAGAACAGAATGCAATTCAGGAGATATAGAAAAATCCATTTATTATTATTAACATCTTTATTGACAAAATTAATTACAATTTTGCCTAATCTGAGGATTTTGATAGTCTTATTAAAGTGAGGATAATGCTGGTATTCACTGTCACGCAGGACAGAGGGTCATACACATGACAATAGGTCTAAACTGTAGGCTGAAGCACATATATATCATGGTTACAATCAATGTTTTAATGTATGGATATGTGAAAACAACTTTCTACTGTGCACTGCCACACAAGGGCAGGGATGGGTTCATAAGTGATGCAGCTTAGAAGTAATATACATAAAAATTGTTCTTCATTCTTTAGAATGGACAAGCAAATTTGGGTAAATTGTTAGGATGTCGTCCAGAACACCTGAGTCAATAAAATAGTTACACAGTTGGTGGTACAAGAGGCCAGGAGGTCTAAAGTCCTTTACGGTTTCACATTCATCAATGTAGTGTTCTAGTGAATGCTTAAAGGTTTATCACAGAGTTTACAATCTGAGTATTCTGGTAGTGGTCAAGCTCACTAACTGCCAGAGTGTGCTATAGCCAAGGCGAATTCGCGCAATGACTACATCACATTGC